>WEZZ01034038.1:14907-36333 GCA_013400585.1 Chloropsis cyanopogon | reverse complement strand
AGTGCTAAACAAAGAAAAGAATGGAAAGAAAGAGCAAGAAAGTTCATATAAAGTTATCTTTGTGCGCTTCATATATTTATGTCATAATTACTTTGGAAAGAAAATCTCACAAGCCAATCACACTCTTTTCCTTTTTAAAACCCTTCCTTTTTTTCCTTGTTGTTTATCCTTTTTATATACCTCCTTTAAGCCCTGGAAAGGTGCAATGTATCCTTCCAGGACAGACCCATGTCTCTCAGCCTGTCTTCACAGGAGAGGTTCTCCAGCCCTCTGATCCTTTTCATGGCCGTTCTCTGGACTCAAACAGGGCCATGGTTTTCTTGGGCTGAGGACTCCAGAGCTGGAGATGCAGCACTCCAGGTGGCATCTCATGAGGGTAGAGGAGGAGAATCACATGCCTTGACCTTCTGGCCACACTGCTTTTGGTGCCACCCAGGATGTGATTGGCCTTCTGGGCTATGAGTGCACACTATCGGCTCAAGTCTAGCCCTTCATCCACAAGAACCCCCAAATCCTTCTCTGCTGCTCTCAATGAGTTCTTCTCCCAGTCTGTACTCATGTCTGGCATTCTCCAGACCAAAGAAGTTATGCTCTCTCTTGAGCTATCCTTCCCTCCACCTGAGATACCTATGCCATATAAGTTTCTCTGAGATCTAAGTTTGGAAAAATGTTTGCAACATTTTTAAGTGAAATGTCTCACTGAATGGGGGTTTCATGTGTTTGAAGCTTTATGGATCAGGATCTAAAAAAAGAGAATACTTAAGGATCTCTTCACTTGTCCTTCTGTGAAGTTTTCAATGGGAGTCCTGTCACAACACTAAGTCACGGAGAGCCAAAGCCTGTTTCGTGGACTAACAGGCAGTTCTACTAGATAGAGTGGAATGTAACACCAAGTCACTGTTTATGTATTGTGCATGTGTTTATATATGAAATGAAAGACCCAGCCATTAAAAGAAAGCACAAAAAACACCAACAGAACAACCCCTCAACTTGTGTAATTAACTTCAAACTGTTAAACATACTAGTAAAACACAGGTATAAACAACAATAAGTAAATAACCTCTGGCCCTGAGAATATGACTTTATTCCATCAGGCCCTGTAGCACTGCACAACTAATGGAAATGCTGTTAGCTCAGAGTTCACTTCAATAAATGGTAGGTCACACAGAATTTGTTCTCTACTGGTTCTTGGTTTCTATTAAATTAATGTAACTTCTCTAATTCAGTTGCTGGCTAATGGGGGTCTCAACTTTTAGAATGTAACCTTGACAAAATATATCTTTCTGCAAGTAAATTTTCTTTCATCTGATATAACTAAACATGAAAAAAAATGGATGCAACTTTTTTTGTCCTGTCTTCTAGTTTTAAAGCTGGATCTTCCCTATTGTCTATGAAGGTGAAAGCAATTCTATGTACAAGGTTATTTCAATGATGTATGAAACACTGTGCAAAAATGGTATGCAATTCTGTGTGTGAGAAATGCACTGCAATATTTTAAATTATGCAACTTAGGGCTTAGAGTTAAAAATTTCTCAAGTGTTTAATCTAGGAGTCTCTCAAAAAGACATGTGAACATTTTTCTATTCTTAGAAATAAGAATAGTAAATAAAATTATTTATATTGTCAGAATAAAATTTAAAATACTTGATATCTTTAATCTGCTAACCTTATCCTTACTGAATAGAAACTTTTTCTCAAATGAATGCAATTGGCCTCAACCCTTCCACAGTCTGTTAAACTGGTTTGGATATGTTTCATCAAACTTTTAGTACTATAATGGAATATTTGAGATAAGAGTGTGGTTGTCTTAATCTCACTATTGGGTAAATGGAAAGAATTAATTTTTACTTATCTGAACTATCCTCCACAACTCACCACTTCCCAGCATAAAATATAGTTACAATGTAAGTACCTCATTTATGAGCCTAAAATTAGGTGGACTAAATCTGGATCAAAATGGATCTGCCTTCTGTAATTATTGTGGCAAAATGTTACAGTAGTGTTTATTAGAAATAAAAGAAAAGGGAAGAAAAAGTAAGAAAAATGGAGCATCTCAACAAACATTTAGTAAATAAAATTCACTGGTAATCTCAAGGAGAAATTAAATAGGGTGTTTGATAGTAGCAATGTATGTTTAATATTTTACCTATATAGAAAGGGATAACTAGCAGCTTTAATTTTATACATCAAATCACAATAGTAAAATTAAAAGAGGAAAAAGAGAAATAGAAATTAAATATCAATTATTCTTGTAGTTTTAGTTATATAGATACAGACACTGTGTTGATTTTCAGAAGCTTTAGCAAATATAACTTTTTATATGCTGGTAGGACTGAAAAAAGAAAAAACGTCATTATTTCATTCAAAAGATGTTGCTGAAAAATGGTATGAAAAAGGTTGCTTTATTAGGTACATGTCTGAAGCAATCAAAAATGAATAAATAATGGAATATTACATGGACATGTTATGTATTTTCACTTGAAAGCATTTAAGAATAATCAGACTGTTATTGCAACCAGAATGTTATAAATATACATATTGTTATGATGGGAATGTTGAGAAATGGTAACAGGAACACAGCATATGCCTCTTTCTCTTCCTTTTCCAGTACATTAATTCCCTGCAACAATGTCTTGCAGCAGTATGTCATTTTTTTTCTTAAGACCAGAGGTCTGTGACAGAACTAGATATTATGCAGCTAATTCTTCGTGTCACGACCTATCTTACCTAGAATACTGATTTGCTCATATTGTTTACATACTTGGGTATTTTCTTTTTAATTTACATTGTATCAATTTCTGCTTCATAAATTTGAAATCACATATGTTTTTCAAATGAATAATATCAGTGGCCACTATTTGTTATTGCCTTCAAATTAAATACTTTAGGAAATTGTCTAATAGTCTGGTATTTTTAGAATTATTTGGTTTTTAAAAATTACTGCAGTATAAGATCATAATGTATCTAAAAATTCTCCCTCTGAGTGTTTAGAGCAGGTTAGGCTTGCACTGAGCTCCATAATGGAATGAGGTCACTGAAGATGGAAGATGAAGAAAATGGCTATGGCTGCTATGTCTTCATGAAAATAAAGTTAGTACATGCCATAAATTCAGCTTGTTCTTTGAATTATGGCAAAATACTCTAATATTAATCAGAAATAAGAACCCTACAATGGGAAAAAAATCCTAATTTTTTTGAAACCAATGAGACTAGACTAATTAATGATATCAGACTAACTCCTTAGGGCAATGGCTTGTATGAGTTCAAAAAGAAAGAGAGCTAGCATAAGTAATTCTGCTTGCATAAGTTAATTCGAAGTGATGTTTACCTGCTAGAAATATTGGGGTGTTTAGTTGTTTGGGTTTTTTTAATTAGGTGATATCTTCCATATAAGGAGAGCTGTGTTGCTTAATAATGATAGGTTGATCAATAAAATATATTTTTCCTCATATTCTGCTTCTGCAAGAGCTTTTCACATAAGATTGCCCTTAGAAGAATATTATTTCAGTGTGGCTGTTCGAATCACATGAGGTTCAAATTCCTTGAATGTTACGATAATTAATTGTAAGGATGATAAAGGGAGCTATCCATTAAAGCTTGAATTTGAAACAGAAAATTCTCAGGAATACAGATAGAATTATATCTATTCTATCTAATTCTGTATAATTTTGGCACATATTATGTTAGCAGTTGTCCCCAGTTACCTGTTAGCAGTCATTACATATAGAACAGATTTAATAAAATTGAACCCTTTAAAATAATTCAAAATACTGGCTAGAGAAAAGTCTATAGAAAAAGAGGTAAAATAAAATTGAACCAGAAATAATTTTTGTGTTATCTAGTACATCTAATTTAAGTAACTTATTGATACTCTAATTCACAATGGATGTGCTCCTGGGCCCAAAGCTCCATTCCATCATCTGAAATTATACTTCTTGCATTGGTTGATATATCAGTCCCTTCATCTGAGAAAAGAGAATTTATCCTTAGAGTAAAGCCATAACAAATAGTTACTCTTAGTACCCTCATGTTGTACAAATCTGATGGTTAGAGCAGCAAAAGAAGAAGTAAAAAAGGTAAATCTCAGTCCTGTCTTAGCCAAAATTGACTGAATCTGTGCCTCCCATCACTGAGAAAAGTTGTCTTAGATGAGGTAGTTGAGGCCACCTGAGGATCCTGATAACGCTGCTCTCCATTCCTTATACCATCTCACAGCTAATGTGGTTTCAAGAAAATTATGACTCGATGAAAGAATTCAAGAAAAAGCTGAAAAAGTTTTACTTTGGGGAACACTTATCTTAGAAGTTTCTTCTGTTCTTCTGATTTCAAGACCACAGTTTTTTAATCTGACAGGGATTTTATGATTTTCAATTTAGGAATGGAGTGCAGCTTGTTAACATCAAGCTTATAATAGCTTTTTAAAGGGAATGATGGTATGGCAGAAAAAATTAACACTGGGGAAATACTAGCTGACAGCTCTAATGGAAATGTCACTGATCTCTCAAAAAAATACCCAGAAATTAAAATTTAAATATCTTTGTTAAATTCAGTCATGGGCAAAAGGGAACATAGGGTATATGAGTGGAGCTAAAGTTTATTGTTAAACCAAAGAATCCTTTAACAATTTAATTACCTATATACATTATCTGTATCTATAAACCAGCTTATCTGTTTGTAGAGTCTTCACTAGAAAGGCTTTAAATAAGCTAAATAAAAATAAAAAATTTTCAAAAAACCAAAACCCAAGAGTGAGAATTAATTCTCTTCGTTTGACATCGTGCTTTTCCTTTGAATGTCTGTCTTCAAAAACCTGTGCCAACAGATCTAAGGTGAAGTAGAAGGCAATCACTGAAATAATGGGTGTGACAGCTCTCCATCATCCATCTCAGAGCCCTGCACAAAGCTTTGGGATGATATTTCTTCTTCCCTGGCCTGTTGTTGGATTATCTGGAATCTCTGGGGGGAGATGTTGGTGTTCCCTACCCTGTGACATAAAGTGCTGATATTCTTCCACCCCATGTCTGTCAAGCCATTTGGCCCCAGCCAGTCAGAGGCAGTCCTCAGGCCAGCTCCCATTGGGAAAAAACATGAGAAGTGGAGAGGGAAAATCCAACCATCCCTGACTGGCTTTAACCATCTCCAGCCTGACCTAGACAGCTGTCACCACCCCTGGCCCCAAGGAAGCCCTGTCCTGTGCTGCTCCTACTGGGGCTGCTGTAGGCCCACAGTATATTTAACTATTCACTGCATTTTCTTTTATTTCTTTCATGTATTACACATCCCTTCCAAATATTAACACATTCACAGACAGTTGAACCCCTTAACTGCTACCCTAATTCATGCTGTGTTTTACCCCTCTGCTTGTCCTCCTATACACATTGTTACATACCAGCTAGGCTTCAGGAATGGGAAACTGCTGAACTCAAAGTCACTGACTCTCACTCTGTGCTCTCCCCTTCTCTACAGACCCAGGTATTTTACTGCAGAAGACAATCAGATTGTCTGGGTCTAGTTTGTCATTTACCTTTGCACTATTCCCAAAGTCTTATCCTCCATGTATCCAAAATGTGTGCCAAGAAAAATTACACAGAAGTTTTCCGAAGGACTGAATACAGCCTAAAAGTAGTGCCCCAATGAGGGGTTAAGAGGGAGGCCACTAAGAGGAAGGAGCCAAGGTCTTCACAGACCTGCCTGGTGGCAGGATAAGGACATAACTTGAAAGAGGAGAGGTTCTGACTGGAAATAAGAGTCATGAAGGAAATCAAGGTGCTAAAATGACCTGATTAGTGGGAGATGCCTCTTACCAAATTAAGGTGCAAATGAAACCATATGCTAAAGTCAATAACATGGGTCTTATTTAATAGTAAAGGTAAGATAGAGAGATAGAAGGACATAGAAAAGTAGGGGAGGGGGAAGAGAGTGACAGTGAGATCAAGCAGAAAATAGTCACCAGCCATGGATCCAGCAGCATGCCAGTGGTCCTTCTTCACCGTGGGCTTTTTGGTGGTGAGGGTTCGTAAGTCATTCTTCTAGTGGTACCACCTTTATAGAGTCCAAGTTCCAGGTATCCACAGGGCACAGATGCAATTCAAATAACTTAAGCTGGGTATGAGTAGTTGCTTCCTTTCCCGCTTTTTGCCACAAAAGGATTTTTTCCTGGATGCATAAACCAGGATGTGCTGAACAGATCTTACCTCTATTAGGCCTGGAATTAGGGCCTTCCTGATGCAAATTCCTCCCTTCCGTGCTTATCTGAAGTTCCCTCTCTGGTGGTATATTTTACGTGGTGGTTTATTTTACCTTTAGCAGTGTTTTGAGACAGGCAACTGTGCTCTGTAAATCCTTACAGGTGCCCTCAGAGGTAGGCTTCATCCTTTGGAGTTTAAAAGATTCAACTGGACAAATGCCCAGACATCCTCAGAGCTTACCCTGCTCTGAGCAAGAGTTTGGACTGGAGACCTCTCAAGATTCCATCCAACCTGATTTTTTTTGTGACAACACAATTTTAATTGCCTTTCTTTCAAATACAGTGGGTTTTGATTTTCTCTTTTGGGGGAGAAAACCCCCAGATAATAAACAAGCAGACATAAAGATAGCTATACCAAAGGATTTTTAGACATCTTGCTGGAAACATTTGTGCTAATTGGGAGTGGGGCTGCGGCTGAGCCTCATCCCCAATGTGCTACAGCTGTGAGAAGCAGGTGAGCAGTGTTGAAAGCAATGAGCCATGGAGTGCTGAGCTGCACTGACCAATCACCAAAGGGATCAGAGGGCACACAGGTGCAATGCATAAAAGATGAAGGGTATAAAAGCTTGGGCTAAAGCACAAGAAGGACAGATGCTTGCAGCCTTCTGAAGTGGTATGGTGTTATTCTGTGTGGAGATGTTTAAAGCATTCTGAAATTGTACGGTGATGTTCTGTGTATTGTGGCCGTCTCAACTGTGACATATGCTGCACCAAATGCCTTCTGCTTTCCAGTCACAGGAAAAAAATAGTTTTTATTCCTATAATAACAACCTGGAATTCAACTCTATTGGAATTCTTAAGCTTACTTTAGCACAAATTTTTGTTTATTTACTTGTTTCCTTTACATGAGCTTACTATGATAGTTTAATATTTATAGAAAACTGAAGTTCTTGTTAATAATAATAGTGTGTTGCATTTTTGAAGCATTTCTTGCTTTCACATAATAGTTACTATGAAAATGCATCACAAGTATATTTGTTGTGATTAAAATTTTAAACTAGATCTGGTCAGATTTACTCTAACAGTCAGGAATCATTCAAGTGGAAATAATGGTCTTAAGCGCAGCCCTCAAAGACATCATACAAATCTAAGTCATTCAAACAATGAAAGGGAGTCTTGTTTGGATTTGTTTGAGGGGTTTTTTGTATTTTCATGGTCAGTTTTTCTCTACTTCTCCTTGCTTCAGGAGAATAATAATTAGTTCCTAATTTAGCAGCAAACTTAAAGCCCCATTAACCTTAACTGCTTTCTAGTCCCCATATTCATGGGTATATACTAATCAAGAAGGCACCCCCAGCATAGCTTATGATTTTAGTTTTGTACAGGATTCCACTAAAGGGAAATAACTAGTAGAACAGGTAGTAACAAGTTGAACAGGAGGCAGTCAGTTTTAAGTAGCATTAAAAATATGAACAGTGAGAAATAAAAATAAAACCAACTATATTGCATTTCGGTTAAAAGCACAGGGAAATATTTATCTTTATGTTGGATTTTTTTAAGAATAGATGTATATTCTATTATTTGTTTTTAGTCTCATTGAAACATTGCAAAAACCTGCTCAAAACAAGTGAGATGAGAAATTTGGGGGAAAAAAACCCCATTAAGTATGCAACTATTTGAAGAAAATTATTTTGTTAACGATTACATTCTCTTTTTTTGTCCTTGAAACTAAAAAAATGATTTCACTCTCTTAGTAGCTCCAAGAAAAACAACATTACAATATGGTATTAAAAAATAAAAGTGTAAAATCTGAAGAGCTATATTCTAAATGAAAACTTCTGTCCTTAATTATCATCACAGTGATGTAGCTTTAGACTGGTAGACTTAAAAGATTGATAGTATTTTCACAGGAAATATGGTTTTTGATGAAAATTAAAGCTATGTATTCCTTAGTTTAAAAGGAAAAAGTAGGGTTAAAGAAATTCTGCAGTTAATTCTCAAATGTGAAATTTCCACTCTATAAAGATCTGAAACATCTTTATAGAGTGACCATTAGAAAATTATATAATAACCATTTTATTTTCATAGGCTCTTGAGGAAATTAGGCTCTAAAGATTGCAGATATTACTTACCTCTGTGGTAAAACAAACTATGTTGTTACCAGTGTTCATGCTCTTCACTGATTAAGACATCTGAGAGAAAAGTCCTGATTACCAGTGTGAAAAACAAAGTTCATGCTTTAGGATTTTTAAAAGTTTAATAATAGATAAAACAAGGGAGAAATATCCAGTGCTGAAGTGCTTTTGGCAAATGGCCAAAGAGCACAGAGGTAGCTTAAAATTATGTTCTCTGTATACAGTTACATTGCTGGGGTTACATGCAGATTAATTGGTTTATACATTATTCAAATATTCCTTTGAGATTTTGATGTTCCAGGAACTCTTTTATTTGTTTTCAACCTCTGGCTTGTCTGCATAACATTCTGTAGATTAGGGCCATATTTTTTATTTCTTCCTGAAGTTCCGTCCTGTTGTTTCACACTCCCTGATAACCAGTAGTTAATGAATCCTTTCTGGGGTTCTGGTTTCTGTCACTGTTATCTCTTGGAGAGGCTGGTCCTTGGATGTGAGAAACAGCACAATTGTTTTACACCATTTTCTGAGTTAGTTACATAAAAGCATTTTTAACATTACATAGTCTCTATTTTAACATTTTGCTAACACCTATAGTATAGTGTTTATATCAGAACACTATTTATATAAACTATATGGTGCATACATAAACTAACAAATTATACTATACCCAAAAGCAGTTAAAAAGTAAGTATACATTGTACTGTATCAAAAATACTTGTGATCTTGTGATTAATAACAACATAAGAAAGCTATTATATGAATGTAAAAGCCAATATTATACTGTCATTTTTAACAACAGGTCAGGTAACATCGATTTGTAACTTCCATTAATGAACAGAAGCCCAGGAGATAATTGTGAGGAAAAATGATCTTTTTTTTTTCCTTTTTTCTTTTTTTCCCCCATAAGTTTCTTTGTTCAAATGAAAAGAAATAAAAATAGGCCAAATAGTGTACTGTTCATAAAATGCAAGAGAAGATAGATATGGAAAAGGGAAAGTAAACCATGTCTGTACTAAATGATTTCATACTGGATTATAACAGCTGTCACCAACTCAAGACCTCAGCTACGGCAAGAAACTGTGATACGGTGTCTAAAAACAACTGTCTAACAATCTAGACAAAACTAAAATAAATGTAAGGAAGACAGAAAGAATTAGGTTTCTGTCGGTTTAGAGAAGACCAAGCTTGTCACAGGACGTGACAAGTGTTCTAGGGAAGGCTGCCACAATAAAAAATCAATGGTAGTGTTTTCCTCATCAAGAGGAATGAGACATCAATTAATGCCATCAAGACCTTTTTTCCCTAGACATTAGTAAAAAAAAAAAAAAAAAAAATAAATTAAACCCTAAACAGTGCAATAGACTTCAATGGGAAACTGTACAGTTTTAATAATTTTGTTAGTTTGTTTTTTAAGTAAGTTAAAATCTCTCATGAATGTTGCTGTTTTTACCATGGTGCCTGGGCATGGTCTGGGTGAATTTTCATAGTCAGTTCCAGCCTTATTTTATATGATTCTATTTACAAGCTGGCAAAGTTCTACTTTTAAAGTAATTACATTTTTCAGCCTATTCTTGTTCAGAAGATTATTAGATATCTGATTTTCAGCACAAATATTTTCTGGAGTGTCTGTTTTCAGTGCCACTTTAGTAAACCATGATCTCTTAAAAGTCTTCCTGGAAGTCAGAATATCCATTCTTGTGACTGCTCTAATACCATTCTTATTTACTCACTGCTGTTTGAATGAGCTGTTTTCAGCATAGGTTAATGAAAAGCATGTTCTCTCCAATGCTTTGTACAATCACAATGATACTTTCCAGTTCCTATCACAGAACTTGAATCTGATGGACGCTAACCACGTGTTTATTTGAGTCACTGTCTTACTACAAGGGGATTCAGGCTCACTGCAGGCTCCGTTCAAGGAGCATGCTGGTATTTCATAGATGGATGCAGGCATGTTTCTTGTGTCTAAGTCAAAGAAAGCAACAAAAAGTTTGTAAGTCAGAATTCAGTCCTTTTCATTGCATGGTACTATCAGGTCATTCTTTACCTCTTTTATTTCCTCTTGGTGAACACTCAGCAGGTAAAAAAAGTTTTGATCATCCCTGATACTGTCTACATTTTCTCTCATTTTAACTATCTAAAAGTTAGACTGTCTATTTGTCTTGTTCCTTCTTAAGGAAGAGTAATGAAACTAACTAAAAAAAAATGTTTAGTAGTTGTAATAAGCTTGTTCCTACAATGAATACAGAGGAAATTCAAATAACTTATTTCTATAACTTTCAACATGAGTTTTTGATATGTACATACAAATTGTGGGGCAAATCTGCAGTGCCTCCTCTTGGCAATATGTTTTTGAGTAAAAATAACTGATATGATAGAAACCAAATTCAGATACCACATGTGAATGGAATACCCAAACCTGCCTATTCTGGACAGTCAAAATCTGGCAAGACTAGGAAAAAGATCATATCAGTTTTAAACAGTTATTAGCAGAATTTAACACCAACGAGGGAATTACCTGGAGACATTTTAAATAAAGATGTCATCATACTGTGAAGAAGTTTCCACTGATCAGCTGCAGCTATCTGAGAGATTCCATCCCCACCCACAGTGCCCTGGAGCACCCTGTACCTTGCCCAGGATGAACAGCAGAGCTGCTACCCAGCAACAGGCTGGCTGTGTAGGGGGACCCCAGTCTTGGGAGCAGGCACATCTCCTGGGGTACTTCCTCACTGGTTGGGTGTATCAACAGCATGTCAGGAGCAGGAGGGGAGCACAGAAATCTGGGGCAGCATGTCTCCTGCAAGACGGATGTGCACCTAAGGGAGGCCCCAAGGCTGTGGAGGAGGGTGAGCCTGTAGCTGTGTGTAAGGTCCTTAGAACTTCTGGGCATTAGTTATGGACTAGCAGCGTCAGGACCCTGAGGCTCACTAACAGATCTTGTTCATGCTGCCCAGGCTTTCCGAAGATCTCCTAAACTCTGCTATCTTCCTGTCCCTGATGGCCCTTTCAGCGTGCCCTGCTCCTCCGTCTGGGTGCTGAGAGAGGTCCTCCTGTCCCACCCAGGGCCACCCACGTGGCTTCCAGCATGCTTTCCCTTACAGAGCATCTCCATTCCAGGTAGGTGGAATTTGTAGATAGTTACTAAAATTTCTTAAGTGTTCAATATCTGGTTTAGCTGTTTTATTGGTTACATTTACCCTGCATATGTAGTTCATGGATTGCTGTTATGTCGCTAATCAATAAACCATTGTGATTCTGATTTGATATAAACCACAAGAGGCAAGTAGCTTTTCCCTGAAATAATAGAGGAAATAAAATTCAAACGAAGCACGTGGATTTGTATTCTGTACAACGGAATTTAATCTTTTCATTATTATTCTGCCCCTCAAGATCATATGATTAATTTTTTGGGAGGGAAAGGAAGGAGAAAAGTCCATGTAATGCAGTAATAATATTTGACAAGTTTTGCCTCTATCAAATTTCATTAGCAGTCATCTTACCACCAAAAAAAGGCAAAAAACTCAAAACAAAACAAAAGCCTTATACATAAGAGTTATTGCATAAGAGTAATAACCAGTACTTCACCAATAACTCTCTTCTAATCTCCACTTCAGGCTTACCCCAGGGTAACCACAATCTCTTGTCTTCAACCAAATGTCTCTTTAGTAATTTTATTAGCTGTATATTACCCCAGCAAATTCTGAGGTGGAAATAAACAAAATATATAATATTCCCTCTTCAAAGACAGATATCCATCAAAAAAAGGCATTGTATTCATCTATAATAATATCTACTAAGGGATAATCTTTTTCTCTATCTTATCCCATTTTACTTGCAGCCCTTCTGGATGAAAAAGCAAACAAAAATGTCCCTCCTTTTTATGTCAATATATGACAACTTTTTAATCTCTACATCTTGATCACAAACCATAACGTTATGTACTGATTTTTTGGATTTTTTTTTTCAACAAAAGCTCTAATTTCATAAAATAATATAAATAAAAAGTCAAATTTGCTGTATACAGAGAAAGGAGGTTCCGGGAAGAGGAGAGGAGAAGAGATTTTGAAAGTACCCTTCCCTCTTACTGAATATTAAAAAAACCTGTGAACTTTCTTTATAGTCATTTAGGGCATACATAGGTTAGAGAATTATCTGCAATACTGGTCCCCTATCATCTACACTGCTTAAGAGGTAACTCTCTGTTTTTGATTTTTTTGATTATTTTTTTCCAAACTAATCAGAAAAGATGCAAACCACTTAGTACAGCTCTGCTTCAGGATGAGAAATCCTCTTTATTAAGCAGTATCAAGCCTAACTGTATGACTTATCCAAACTGGAGGATAATATCAAGCAGATAAAAATTAGATTAGAGGAATCCTACTCCCCACCATGATTACTGGATAAAAGAATTGCATGCTTATACAGTTCTTAATTCTTCTTTCATTCATAATGGCAATCCTTTGTTAGTAAAATTAGCCTGTGTTAGTAAAATTAAGGTATTTTACAAAATATTTTTTTGAACAAGATTTTTTTTATCTGAACTGGTAATCAAACAACATAAAAAATATGAAACACTTCGCATTTCTGCTAACAAAATTTCTCTCTATATGTCTTCTATGTAACTGGGTGATTTTTTCAATTGCCCCCACTTCATCATCTTGGACAATTTGAGATTCTCTAGTGATCTAATACATCCTAATGGGCTGCAAAGACTGTGGCAAATTAATTTCATTATTTGGGAAGGCAGTTGGAGTATTAGAAGTGTCTTCTAGGGCACTTCAAATGTCATGAAACACAAAAATTTAGTCAAGTGGGTAGGTCTGTAAGAATATTTGACTGTAGGCTACCTTTTTTTTTTCTCAAAACTCCAAATAGAGTTCATGTGAGGTTTTTAGAAACAAATTCAGAAGGAGATGAATCAATCCTAACATATTTTTTTTTCCTCCACTGATCTTAAAAGAAGCTTAAAGACCAGCTCTTGTTAGCTCTTAGAAGCTTAAATATCACCTCTGTATTGTAAGGCTTTTAGTAAGAGAGTCTAGTATTTGTATTCCTCACCTGTCAAGAGTCCAGCACTTGCATCAGAATAGAAATATCTGATCACCTTCCACTGCCTATATTTCAGTAATATTTCCTTTATCACCTTCTGCCAGAATAAAATATTCTTAATGGATATATACATGTTCTGTGAAAAAGTGCAAGAGAAAAATTAATCTAGGAACGTGGTAAATAAGATTTCCAAAAAGATAAGAATAGACTCAGTTTTTTCTTTGGCCACAAATTTCTGGAGTGTACAGATACCAGTGAAAAAGAAAAAATATCTTAACCCTTTCCAACAGTCTTATACTCTCAGTATGGAATTCAACAGTGTCAGCATCAGAAATCCAGAACAAAAGGGTTTCTATACCTGAATATGTTGGGGTTTAGTCTTGGTAGGCAGCTAAGCACCACACAGCTTTTCACCATTTTCTCACTGTGGAATAAAGGGGAGAATGGGGAGAGTAAATGTAAGAACACTTGTGAGTTGAGATAAAACCAGTTTAACAGTTAAAGCTGCATGACTAAGAAAGCAAGACAAGGAATTAATTCCCTGCTTCCCACTGGCAGGCAGGTGTTCAGCCACCTCCAGGAATGCAGGTTACACCACCATGTGTAACTGTTACTTGGGGAAACAAATATAATCACTCTGAATGTCTCCCCTTCCTCCTTCTTCCCCCTCCTAGCTGTTATGGTTGACCAAAATGACATGGAATGATATGGATATCCCTTTGGCTAGTTGTGATTGTCTGTCCCCACTGTGTCCCCTCCCAGTATCTTGTGCACCCCCAGCCTACTCACCAGTGAGGTGGGATGGAAAGCAGAAAAGGCCTTGATGCTGTGTAAGCACTGCTCAGCAACAGGTAGAACATAAGTGTGTTACTTTTTTTTGTCACAAATCCAAAACACAGCACCACATAAGAAAATCAACTCTGTCTCAGCCAAAACAATTACAAAGAAGCTTTAAATGAAGTTCATTATAGCTATTAGGCTATTATTTGCAGCAGTGGAATAACACCATCATTTTGGTCTGGAAGTGGCTTGGCCTGTGAATTAATTCTTGAATCAGCCTAACTTCCAGGCAGAATAGGTATTTCAACCTCAGCTGCTGGGGCCTATAATGAATATATCTGAGCTATTAGAAAGTTATGAAGCAGTTTTAAGTGCCGTGGTCAGCAAATCTAAGAAAGTCCATTCATTTTGCAATTCATTACTTTATTACTGCTTGATATAATATATATTGAGAAAGAAATCGTCATGTTCCACTGTGGGGCATTCAAAGGAGTTCTTATGAAATTAGATGGTAAAGAATGAAATTAAGTCAAACGAGACAACCTTGTATCTGAGAACCGTTCATTGGTAACGAACAAAACAGAAAAAAAGGAGTTAGCCTACTAAAGAGAGCTAGAAAAGACAGAAAAAGAACAAGGAAAATGGAAAAGGGATGGGGAGAGGCAGAGAGAGAGAGAAGACAGAGAGAAAAAGCAGGTATCACCACCAGCAGGACTGGGGAATGCCGTCAATATCCATGAAGCAGAGGGTTGGGCTACACTCTGCCTGCTGCTGAGCCTGCACACTCTTGAGAGGCATGGCTCCAGAGGTGCAGCTGCTGTGGTGACGGGCAGCTGGACACGCAGTGAGTGAGTGGACGCTCGGGCGGGAGCTCCAGAACCCTGAACAGGGTCATGGTGAGGATCACAGTGGCAGGCTGGCTTGGAGGGGGCAGGGTTGGACACAGATGGATCAGGCAGGAGGTAGAGAGCCCTGGATAGGGTCGCAGAGAGGACCACGTCAGAGGGCTGGATTGGAGCAGCAGGGTGAACGGGGAGGCAGGACAGGTGTGAGCAAGCGCCAACAGGGGCAGGTGAGCCGAAAAGCAGGCTGGAGCCAGGGCAAAAGGATAAAAAATGAGCTAGGGTCAGGTCAAAGAAGCAAGCCAGGGAGTGAGCCCTGAAGCTGAGGACACAGTTAGTTTTTATAATCCTGGCCCGTCCCAAAGTCCACTCGGTGACAGGAGACCCTTGGCCCAATCCAACCTTCCTTTGCAGTCCATTGGTGGAGACCTTTGCCATCTGATAGGAGAATGTCTCTGGAGGATACAGTGGCTCCTGCTGGCTGCCTGTCCCATGTGAAGTGTTCCAAGGCAAAGTCACTCCAGAGACAAGGCTTATTCTTCATTTCATGAAAAGAAATGGAATCTTGTGATTTCAATGAGGATCAATTTGGAAAGCTTTGGTCCACTTCCTTGCACTTCATGTCGTCCCATCCCACTTTATTGTTTTCCATTCAGTACAGATTTTTTTTCTTTTTCAGCAACCATTTCATTTGATCAATTTCTTCTCCTGTCTTTCATTTGAATTTGTTCCCTGATTTGGGAATTTCTGTAAGTATAATTTTGGCAAGGTTTTGTCGAGTTCTCTTCAAAACAGGAACAGACCACAGCCCAAAGAATGCTCTCCTGAAATTTTTCTTCTTAACATCACCTATGTGCTGGGAAACTCAGTAAAAACCTGCTTTTACTGCTCAGTGTTGGGTAAGGCATATCCTTTCGGCAAGGCTTGAAGTAACCACAAAGCCTGGTGTTCTAAAGACACTGAAAGGGATGCCAAAGGGAGAATGGCACAGCCCCAGAATTGCTCCCCTACACCTCTCTACCTGACACCACCCCTGTGCTAAGAATCTCTGTCTTAGACAAAAAACTGGTTTTAATAAATCCACCAAAGGTTAGGGTTAGGCTTGAGAAAAACACAAAAAATAGAGACCCAGGGACACTAAAACTAAAAAATACATGCCAAGGGGAGCGTGGTACTGTATGACAAATATTCTGTCCAAACCTTTCTCCATGACACATGTCAAAACTCTAACCATAAGCATAACCCTAGGCGGGGCAGGAAAAGCGCATGGGGGTGCAGCTGGTGCCAAGGAGAAAAGCAATGGATGGAGCAATGTTGGGGCAGCGCCCTGCTGGCCTTGGCAGGAATTTTGCAGCTAAAATGTCCCTGGAGCTCTGGGCTTCGTAATTTTCTGAACCCTGACCCTAAGCATAACCCTAACCCTAGCTGGAGCAGGAAAAGTCTCATGGGTGTGAGGCTGGTGTCAAGGAGAAAAGTGTGGAGGGAGCAATACTGGGGCAGCACCATACTAACCTTGGTAGGCCTTTTGTCCCTGGAGCACTTTTTACAGCTAGTGAAGAAATAATATAACTTAGGATTCAATGTGTGCTAACATTCAGTTTTTAGTGGGGCACACATCGATATCCCTTCCCTCAATTCCCAGGTAAGTTACCCCACAATCTGCATCCAAACTCCCGGGAGAAGTCCTGGATGTCGGAGACTTCTGCCTCTGTGATAACTCTTGTGTCTTTTATTGTCTGTTTAAAACAGTGTCTCTCAGTCAGGAATATTTATTTTATCTCTTCCCACATCTGCATCTCTAAGATGTTGATTCTCAGCTGGGGCCTGAGCCCTTTTGGCACCAGAGATGACCCTGTTGTGTCAGGGACCCAAGACAGGTCTGAAGCCTGACATTTCATCTGCCTTTGTACACGTCAACAAGATAATGTAGAAGAAGAACTTACTGTTAGCTGGTAGGACTAACCTTCAGAAACAAAACTATGTATTGGTCACCTGGTAGGATTCATCCTGTGAAAGGGGAACAATATATAATAGAGTCATTGGCGTGGAGGTGTGATCATGGGTTGTTGTGACCTCATCTCATGTGCTGGACCCCTCTGACATGATGTTGAAACTGTCCCCTCCTGAGGAGGAGATATAAGTTGTGGGCCTGGGGTGGAGGAGATAGGATGACATGCTGCACACCGTTTTCATCCAGGGGATGCCCTGAAGGTACATTGCCCTCCTGCCTCTCCTGCTCAGGAGCCATGCTCTATCTCCTCCTCCTCCTGCTCAGTGGCTTCTCCAACATCCAGGGGTCAGTATGTAGTTAATTGCTAACACAACAAATAAAAATGACTTGCTTTGCTATTCTGACTGCATCTTGAGTTTTTTGTGCATGGCCATCTTCCCAAACCCATAACACCCCTCTCTGGGTCTTTCATATGCACCAGGTATCTGTGGTAGAGAGTGGGAGGGACACGTCCTGCCGCACAGACAAGGAAATTTTTCACGTGTATTGTGAAAAATGATTGTTAGAATGTTTTATGTTACAAGTAACAAAAAGAAAAGGGATGAAAAAAATACTATTTTTTTTCATTAATGGTAATTTTGTTCTTAATAGCTACTTAATGTTCCAGACCAATAAATTTGGTTTTCAAAAATATATTTTATTATACATTTCAGAAGCCTCAATCTTAACACTGCAATGCAGTTTATGAGCTTCTCTAATGAAGGGGAAAGAAGACATCAGTGTATCTGGAAGTTGTATGAAACATCTTTACTTAGGATCTGAGCCCTAAATTTTGATCTTTTGAAAATATTTGAATATTCTGTACTGTACCAGCCAGTATTATAAGTCAATAGTATATCAAGATCCTGAAGTAATTTGTAGGCAAAATCATAAGGGAAATACAAATATATCAATAAAAACAAATTCTACATCTGAAATGTCATAAAGTTTCAGCTAGTTAAAAATTAATCATTTAAACCTTGTCTTTTAAAGGAGTGAAAGGGAACTTCCTTGGGAATGTGAGGATGAAAGTAGAAAAATAAGAAAATCAAAATAAGAAGTCTAGTTACTAACAGACCAAAGCATGTTTGTTGTATTTAATAGAAACCTGAAGTATAGAAAGAACTATAGTAAGCTGGCAAGAATATGTGCTTTATAAAAATTGATAGAAAAACTGCTGATAGAAGAATAGACAGTAAAACTCAGAGTATATGAGGGATTCTTATATCATGAGTTTGAAGCAAGCTATAGCTCTTTGCTACATCTGCTGGATGAATAATTCTGAAAAGCTGTAAAATTCTTTTTCTATTATCATGTTTAAAATTTGATTCCTTTGGTGATGTTTGTGTAACTGATTGGCTAGATTTTTACCACTTAATTTTACTACAGCTTTATTGTTATAGTTTACACAGTACGCATTGCAATCAAATTTAGTTTCTCTCATTACACACATGAGGTCTATTTAAAAAGGATAAAGTATTTTAAAAGAAGACCTTAGGGGATTAGGTTTAGCAGAACATTTAATATTATACATTAGCTCTGAAATACAACAGTATTTCTTCATTCTCTAAAAATATTTTTATTGTGTAGGTTCTAGTTTTAATGATAAGTGCCATTGAGACAGAGTTAAACATGTATCTCTGAAGTTACCAGTGTGAGGAAAGAAATGGACAAGCAACATTTTGCCTTTGTATATATTACCTCTAAAACTATGTATGTTTTCAAAGTAATGGATAAGTTTTTTTATTTCAGTTTGTCATCAGAAAAATGATAAGGTATGACAAAAAAGCATATTTATGAGAAAAAAACCCACAACAGTAATAGACCACTCATACTTTTTTCCTTCCCCTGTGTCTTTGTTAATCACAAACACTGTGAATTTCCCATGTTCCTCTTTCACATTCATTAAAAGTCGTGTCAAAAACATCCTTTCCATTCCTTCTCCTTTCTATATTCACCTGTATTACCAAGAACTACAGTTAAAAATATTTTTTGCATGATTGCATCTTTTTTTTTTTTTTCCGGGACATAGAACACTTTCAAATGAGCAGGTTATCTTGTAGACATTCATAGGAAAGTAAACGTAATATTTTTTTAGAAGTTATTAGTTCAATATACTAAACAGAATTTATATCAAACTTGTCTGGGAAAAACCCCCAACAAACAAACAAAAAATTTCAACATTTTCACTCTCAGTCAAAAGTAGAAGTTTTATTTTTTCAAAACTTAAACTTGTCTGGAAATGTCTTGCAAAGTTAAATGCATACATCTATATTTTGAAGTTAACATAGCTCCAGGCTAATGTTATGTAACACTGTTTACTGGCATAAGATAGTTCTCTTAACATGGTTGGTTGCTTTTTTTTTCTCATTCCATTGATTTTCTGTAAACTTCCCATGACTCCTTAAAATCAGTTGCTTAAGTTAACTGCTTTAGAGATGACATTTTTCTATTTTTTTATATGACAATTCAAATTATAGAACAGAATATTCTCTATGAAAAAATCATCATACACTTCAAAATGTGAAAATGTTTAGCATAATTTCAAAATAAATCATAGAAAGTCGTGACAGCAAAACTGTTTCAAAATCCAGTGTGTTTAGAGACAAAATCCTTATTTTTCAGTTCTCTTTTATGTTTTTTAGGAAAAAACTACCTATAAGGCTAAATCCTTGTTTCAAAGAATTTTCTTGTGCCAGTTCTTTTTACATTCACACATGGAGCAATAGTACTCTAAATATTGCCTTAGGTTTTAAGGAATGTTGAGAGACAATTCAGGAGCATGGACCTAAGGTTTTATACAAATATGTTTAAAATCTCTAGATACATAGGAAAAGTATAGAATCACAGCAACTTAAAACCAGTCATAGAGTCTATTTCAGTTTCTCCCAGCTCCACTCCAATAAATAAATAACTGAATAATTTGAGGCACACAAAAGGAAAATTCCATTAGAAAATGAGAGAGAAAGATTTCAGCATGAGAGTTTCTGAAGAATTTTTAATTGTATGTGTCTGGCTGTGGATTGATGCAAATTATCATTACATTTAACTACGTTCAAGTATCCTTATGCATGATCCAACACTTGTACTTACGCACGTGTGTGTACACTGGACCTCTTCAAAAGTTTGGAAGTCCTGATAAAGGCATCAGGACAGGTGATGGTGAGGGGAACCCAGTCCCATAATGAATGTATGCTTGTACTACATGACTGTGGCACCATTATTTATAAGAGCAACATAAAGGAACTGTTGCCTAATTACTCTATCCTGCTTCTCGGGCTGTGTGCCAGGTGAGATGTTTGAGAATCTCGTAGACCTACTCATCCCGAGTACCTGTGGTATGGGATCACAAAGCAGGGAGGAGACAGGAATGCTGATCTGAAAAATGCAATTCAGTCCATTAATGGGGTTCTAAAGACTGAACCTCATATTTAGTGCATGAGGTTTTTCAGAGACTTTGTCCTTTTCTCTGCCGTTATCTTCCATCTCAAACAATTGCTGCAAACACATTAGTGGAGATTGTTGTATTTACTTCTATTCAGTGTCATTTCAAACAGAGTAGGTTACCTCTACGTGGTTTAATACTGCTTGTGATAATAGTTTATTTAGAGATTGTGGTAGAAAAATAAACAGGTAAATAAATACATTTGATATTTTTTGTTTCATTCTTGCATACCTCTTTTAGACAAAAAAAAGTCTGTCAAGAAAACAATCAAAAATGAAGGGTTTCATTTGGCATGAAATCTCATTTTAAAATGCTATATTTCTAGTGTCTCTATAGATCTTTGTGGTTATGTTTCTCTATTCTGAAAGTTAATTGTTCACATTATTAAAAGATAAAAAGTGATACAAGAGCTTTGTGGCTTGAGAGTTTTGTTTTATCAACAGACAACAGAAGGAGAATTTGGAACCTGCTAGTACTATTCTTTAGAAATTTGTTGTGTCTTTCTCAGTAATGGTGTATATATATTTTTTCCCCTCTATGGTCTTGAACAAAGTAGGGTAATGCTTTTATTTTCAGTTCTTTATGAAAGTGTGACATAATAAATCAATATGTAATTTGAAGAAGAAAAAATCTATTTTTATTTACTTATCTTTGTTTTCTAAAGAAAATTGAGATCTTTTAAAGAAAGTTAAATTTTTGATTTGCTTTTTCTATGTGTTTCTGACATTGAATTTTCTTAAGGTGATACATAAAATAGAAAGATCTTTGGGTTTGTTTTAGGAACCAATTCCCTTGCCTCTGAACTACATCTTCCTGGTACACATAAAGTTTCAATTATATTGACAATTAAGAATGCAGATAAAAAATTCAATTCAATAAATTTCACATTAAAATTTACTAACATGAAAAGCAAAGTGTCAAGATAATGTCAGTGTTAATATGGACTCCTGGCACTTTGAAAATCCTATTGAACTAGTGAAGACAGCTTTTGATCA
>WEZZ01034037.1:0-20024 GCA_013400585.1 Chloropsis cyanopogon | reverse complement strand
ATGTATTGCCCCCTTAGAGCTGAATTTGTTCTTCTATTCACATCTTTTAAGTGCCTGACAAGTGCTTCCTGGCCCACCCCCTCTGCCTATTCTAACAAAGTTATTTTCTAGCTTAATCTAGATTACTTTTGCCCAGTCCAAAAATTCAAGGTTTCAACTACTTATCTTGAGAAGAAATGTATCTCTTTAGGTATTAGAACTATCTGCTGCTCATCTTTACCCTGCTCTTGGACTCAGGTGACCCAGATTATTACTACAAGAACATTGCCATTGCTACCAGCTCCTTTTCCATCTACAATTCCACATTGACAAGTATATTATGGACTTCGAACTACTTAGAATCACTCTGAATGGTCATAACATCCTGGTGTCTTTTGTGTGCTTTTAGTTGTACTTAAGCTTAAGTTAGCTGAAAATTAACAATCAAAAACTACAAATTTATTAAAATTTAAACTTAATTTTAAATTTCTTTTTGGTAATGCCTACCTCTGCATTGTATCAGTACTTAAATGAGAATGCTAAAAGAAAAGCTTTGACAAGCAGGAACAGGAGTTTGCAATTTTGCTGAAGGACTCCATAAATGGTGTATATCTAAGAGTTCTTCAGGTCTCTGGACACTGAAAACCTTGCTGGAATGAGAAATTTTTCCCCCAAACTTTCCACAAGTATAAACAATATTTCTAGTAGCAGGCTTACAGATAAAACTCTAGGCAAACTCCAGGAACTGAAGTGTTAAAAAGAACACTTTACACTAGAGGCTTGCTAATATGAAATTTTTTAGACAGTTGCTTTATGAATATACGGTTTTTGCTGAAGTTGCCTTTAGAAATCTTTATGTGATATTGAAATCTCCTGGTTAAAAAAAAAATAGACCTTTTGTGGCTCAGAAACTCCCACATTAACATATATCAGCAATAGGCAAAAATATGGGAAATTGGTAATCTGTGAAGTTTGGGCAGTTAAAAAATTTTCACCTAATTAAATAGGCGAAATACTAATGTTGGATTTTGCCACATAGAAGGGGAGGGACTGCACTGAACTGGCTGCTGTTTACATCAGTAGATAATATGCATATAGACTTATTTTTGCCAGTCAAAGGCAGATTGCTGTAAAATCATAACGGACTGTAAACAAACAGATCTTTCCTTTTTACTTGCATGGTTCTTATGAGCTAGATGCAAAACAGGTTTGATAAGAAAGGCTGAATAGAGCATTGATATGTAGGGATTAAAACGCACTAAGTGTCATCGTGTACCATGTATTCCATGAGACAGGAATTACTGGTCTGACTTGGATGAACAGTTTATGTGGCTGCCTCTACTTAACCTGGAAAATGAGTATGTATAAATTATAAGTGCTTGATAAATAACCATCCGCATACTTTCCCATGTCTATTGAGACTATGCTTTTTTGCTATTCATGATGCCAGCAATGCTGTTAATTATTGCTATAGTAAGCATATTAAAGTACATATTTCTATGCACTAAAAAAAAAAGTATATTTTTATGCACTAAACCTAAAGAGGCAACTTACCCCAGGCTCACACGATACTTGTAGTATTCATTTAAACTTTTCTTTCAGCTTACCCTTTGCTGAAAATTTTAGTGTAAGCTCTCCTACAGCAACCACTCTCAGTTCCTTTGTTCAGTGCCACTATGGTCTTCAATGATTATTTTCTGTGGCATTCATTGACACACCATAGGAACAGTCAGCAACCACTAATCAGCTATGCCTCACCGGAACTGGATTTGCCAGGAAAAATTAACTTAGTTTTATGCGGTGGAGCAGAGCAGCTCCCACGCAGCAGACACTACCGAGCCAAGACACCTTCCTTGTCCATGCTTCTGACCCCGTATTTCTGCTTCACCTACCCTCTTTCAACTGTAGGAAATCATCAGGAATCCAGAAGTTACCACAGATTTTCTCTGTTTTTTTTTTCCCTCTGGTTTGCTGATTCTTGATTTCTTTACAAAGGCACTTTTGAAAATAGCAACTTGAAATTGGGCATACTGTGAAGATGTTTCCAAAGAGCCAGCTCCTCTGGGAAGGTATAGCTGTATTTCTTAATGACTCTCCCTCCCCTCAGGGTCTTTATATCAAATACTTTGCCTTGTTATGTGTTACATAAAACAAAATTGCTTCATGACATCTGCCCAGCTGTTATATTTTTTCCTCTTTCCTCCCATGTACCGTGCAGTTATCTGCATCACCATTTGAGAATATGTCAATTAAAATCATTGAGGAAGTATGGAAAATATCCACCACACAAATTCCAGAGGCAAATTACATATGAACAGTATGTTTAAAAAATAGCATCTTAGAATTAAAAAAAAATAAAAAATAAAGCAACTACATAAAATTACTTTTTCATTGAGACCGTGATAGGTGACTCTAGAAAATAGGTTCCATATTGATTCATATTTTTCAAAAATCCTTTTCCTGAGACATTCATGTTTTGGTCTTCTACCTGATCATACCTGGCCTCTACTGAAATCTGTCTCTAACAAAATGTGCTTATAGGAACAAAGGCATACGAACTGCCACACCCTCTGGGTAAAGGTGTCTTCAATAACTAAGAAATCTGAGTGTTAACTCCAGAAAAGGTCAGTGAACTTCAGTGAAAACTTTCTGTAAGAAGTAAAATTTATCTTTGCCTTAGAGGGATTTGTTTTGCTCTGATTATGCCCAGCTACTCTAAAGCTGCTACACCTGGTTTGGGCAGCAACTATCCTCAGTCAGGTGGATACATACCCCCACAGGTTTCTGAAGTATCCTTTTCCTCATTAGGACATCTTTTCTTTTTGACAACCTCCAGCAAGCTGAAGTGACACAGCAACTTTCTAGGTGACACTTGCTTGAACTAACTATATCAAACTTGGTAAGAAGCAAACCTAGATGGACAGGAGCTGGTGATAAAATAGCNCATTCTGTGATTCTGTGGGGCAGCAGAGATGAGACTTTGATGCAGGGCCAAAGGGCATGGTTAACTAGAACAGAATCACTCGTTACATTTTATAAGCTGCTGTAAATGCAAGTAGGCTTTTTATTAAGGATAAAATGTAAAAAAAAAAAACCCATAGAAATAGTTAATCTAATTGTGATAGAATTTTTTCCATCTCACCAACATTTAAGAGACATGGGGATGGTATCATGGACAATTTGCTTTCTCATACTTGGTAACAATTAATGAGGCAAAATATATCCTGAAGGGAAGAAACAACCATTTCAAATCAGTCTTTGCTATGNAACCATTTCAAATCAGGCTTTGCTATGTGAAGGCACTAAATAGAGGTGTTCTGTACAGTGCATTCTTAGAATGAGGCAGAGAGAATTATGTAGGCTAAATGACACTGTGAGAAATAGCAACAGAATATTTTCCTATTTTATTTTATTCCTTTAGAGCTCAGTCTCCTTTAAAATTAAAGCCAACTGACCTTGCAGGACAAGGATCCAGATTACACTCCTGAAGTTTTGGCTTTGGCTTGATATTTTCAGGATAATAGTGACAGTATTGATCTGCTACTACTCGATTGCTTCTCAGANACCTAGATGGAAAGGAGCTGGTGATAAAATGGCTTTAGGGCATCCTTGCATGTCTGTTGGGCTATGCTTAACCATCTTTTAGCAAAGCCACACAAGAGGACCAAAAGATTTAAATTGCACAAATAAATGCTTGCTGCTTATTGAGTGGCTGCAGATGGACTCCCATTCAAGTTCAGGACAATCAGTACAACAAAGGATTGGTCATTTTTATGGTTTTCTTTCTTTTCTTATACATGAAAAATCTATCTGATCTTACTATTTTTACTATTAATGTTCTGGGGANAGAAAACTAATTTCATCTTGCTTTAGTGCTTTTGGACATAACATCTGTTGTTTCACAGGCCAGATTGAAAACAGCAATGTAAATCACTTGTAGTAGGAAACAAAAGATAACCAGTGTGGTCAAACAAAAATTCAGAAGTCTAGAAAAAACAAAGAAAAAACCAACGGCTGAGGTTTCTTAGTCACCAAGAACTGTGCCCTTAGTTTCAGTATAGAGAAAAAACCTGCTGGTAGGACCAGGGACAAATGGAGACATCTTGTGTTACCAAAACCAGGCCCAAATCCCATCAGTCCTTATGTTTAACAGCTGTTGCATTAAATACAGATATGTAGCTATCAAGATATACTTTGTCTACAGAGTCTGGCACAATGCTGAAAATCCACAGGCTACTACCACATTGTTAAATCCCTCCCTTAATTTAATTGTAACTATTTAAATTTTTAGATTTTGCTCATTTTTAAGGTGCAAAACTCAGGGCAGCAGTTGGGGCAAGTCATGTATGCAGATGACAGCTTCTGAAATACAGTGGTAATTCATTACCTCCACCACAGGATGCTGAGCAAGGGAAAAAATCAGTTTCCCTCCATCTGTGAATGATAGGCTGGTAGAACATGAACTGGACTGAACTCTCAGCAGCACCAGCATAATGGATCTGAAAAAGAGGTTATATCAAAGATTGAATCTAACACAAATGCTGGGAAGAAGTATTCCACCATAAGCATCTTGCAGATTGGAGACACCTTGAAGCTTCATGAAACACCAGATATACTTTGCAACAAGAAAACTAAATATAAAAACAAAACATTGATTGGTGGCAAAATCTTGGGTTCAAAACACAGTCAAATAAATTTCTGGGTATAACCAGGGACCATTTTGAGACCATATTCTGAAATAATGAGTGCATGGCAAATGTATGATTAGTGCCACAGAATAATCTTATAGAGACAGAGGAAACGGACTGGCGTTTAATGAATCAGAGAATTGCCTCCCACAATTTACTGTCCCTGAAATCTATGGACATAGATTTCAGATCTTTAATGTTTCCCATAAGACATTCCCTGACCAGTTATAATACACTTCATAGTATAGAGTAAAATATGGGAGGCTGCACTGTGAAAAATAATAAATGGTATAAAAACTTTAATTCACCATTTTATTTCCTGAGGTGAGGTCTTTATTTCATTCTCCTTTGTTGCACTGTCATTATTATGAAGTTTGTTCTTCTACTTACTTTATTTTGCTTGTAAAAATGCTTCTTTCAGCCACAGGCATGGAATCATGGCTCGGGCTACGTGCCTGTCTGCAAAACTGTCCTTAGAGTCTACAAGCCACCTGAGCTTAAAAGCTAGCATGCTTTCAGTACTAGGTGTGCTGAATGGATGTCCCACATAAACAGCAGTTTGTAGTGCCAGGACTGCAATAGGAGAGACCTTCACACAGATAAAGAAGCCCCACTTGCACCCGGCCCAGTAAAAAATCCTTCCTGTTTGATATCTACACAGATGAATCCAGTTATGAGGACTTCAAAACCTCAGTATGCCTCTGCATGAACAGCTGGCAAGGGAAGAACAAAAATCTGAAACTAAAAACCTCTCCTATTTGATTATTTGTCCTAGGGCACAGTATTTCAGTGCTGTTTGAGTATCTCTGCATCAGTGGCATGATGCTATCACAGTAGAGAAAACTGCCAAATCACAACTAGAAAAGATGGACCCTTCTCCAAGACAGTACTGCTGCTCTCAGGAGCAATCCTCCGCCTTTTTTTCAGACAGCTTAAACTGTTTAACCACTGCCTCCTTTTTATTTTTTTCTCTCATATTTCAAATGAGTCTTCCAGTTTAGGAAACACCATTTTTCCCTTACTATTCTCTCTTTCCAAACACGAAGAAACACTGTCAAAGAATGGTCTGTGAAACAGAAGCAAAAATATGACAAATTGAGATGAACTTTGTGACTTGGGTTGTTTGTTTTATTTTCCCCTGTAGATGGACAGCAACATTATTACAAATCAAGATATAGCTTGATGAGCAGGAGGAGGGTAAGAATATTGATGTGTGTATGAGGTCTAGTCCACTGAGATTAAGACTGTCCTTTTCTAATTAAAGAGTGATGTCAACTCTCAAAAGGAAAAAAAACTCAGAGCAGCTCTAGCAATACAACTGCTTCAGCAAATGGGAGGCCTTTTGCAGAGATCAATATTGTTTGAACGTGTGTGTCAGAAACAGGATACCTAATTCCTTGTGCGGAGATGGTGCATTAACTACACACTTCAGAAGGGTCTTTCCGGGCTCATGAAAGGTTCAGGCACTCCTGGGAAAAACATTCTGTTGTGCTGGAAGCCATCTGGGGAGATCTGTGATCTCAATGTGCAGGAAAGGCATTCTCTGGGGAGAATTCTGCTTTTACTCTTTGTTTTTTAAGGATCATCAGTGATTCCTAAACTCAGATCTACTCAGCAGTACGGTCTGCAGTGAATTGTGAAGAACAGACCAAGAGCTCACACATGAGCTACTATAAAAGGAAGGGGAGGAAAAAAGAAAAAAAAAAAATCAGGAAGAAAGAAGAGTTTCCCTCTCTCTGCAGACTATTTCTGCATGTTTGGAGTTATCTGTTTCGACACAGAGAAAAGACAGATGGACCATCTTTTACAGTTTATTGTGGAAGTCACTGATACAACCATGATAACAACATAGGCGGAGAAGAATTACAATGAGCCACAGTCATAAGCTCAAATGATACAAAACAAGCAAATAAAAGAAGCATACACAATATTGTGTATTTTTAAGGAGTGTTGTAAGCAGAAGAGGAGCAATAAACTGTGATTCCACATAGCAAGCACTTATTTTCAATTTTGTTTGACTGTTTCTTAAAGCTAAGATCTTTATCCAGGAAAAAACATCACTGGCTACTTGAGCCCTGAAGAACTCAGAGTGAGACTTAATAGCTAAATGCTGTAAGAAATGTCATGGTTTGGCCCCATAGGGCCAGCTCCTGCACATTGAAATACTCAGTTCTCTAGTATGATGAAATTTTTTACCCTTGCAGTATTAGCAACACCCTTGTAGCTATGAGAAATGCCAGTGATCCGAATAGAGATGGCCTGAGAAACTTAAGCTAGTCCTCTAAACAACGAGTTTTGCACACTTAGGTAACTAAGCTACAAAACAAGCAACTGATAATTATATTTGCAAATAAAATCCTATCTAAATTTATTAACAGATAAAGTCAGAAGTACCCAGATCTTGCAGAGCACTCATGCCTGCATTTGTGCATGGCAACTCTACAGATATCATCCTTGACTTCCTTTAACTTTCAGGGAAATTTGTAGCATTCCTAACATCAGAGCAGCCCTTACCACTTTCACGGAATCAGAGAATCACAGAATGAACTAGGTTGGAAAAGACCTTTGAGATGATCAAGCCCAACCTATGACCTAACACCTCCTAATCAACTAAATCATGGCATTGAGTGCCATGTCCAGTCTTTTTATAAATACCTCCACAGACAGTAACTCCACCACCTCCCTGGGCAGATTATTCCAAAGAGTGATTCCCTTAATCACTCTTCTAGTGAATAATTTTTTTCCTAATGTCTAGCCTAGACTTCCCCTGGCACAGCTTAAGACTGTGTCCTCTCATTCTGTCTGGGAACTATTTGCCTGGGAGAAGAGACCAACCCCAACCTGGCTACACCTCCTTACAGGCACCCCCAGCTCCCTCAGTCGTTCCTCACAAGGATTGTGTTCCAAGCCCCCCACCAGCCTCGTTGCCTCCTCTGCACTCAACCATCCCAGCGTCCTTCCCAAACTGAGGGGCCAGAACTGGACACAGCACTCAAGGTGTGGCCTCACCAGTGCCAAGTGCAGGGGAGGGATGACCTCCCAGCTCCTGCTGGCCACACTGTTCCTCATACAGGCCAGGATGCCCTTGGCCTTCTTGGCCACCAGGGCACACTGCTGGCTCACGTTCAGTTGGCTGTCGACCCTAAAGAATAACACCAGTCATGTAAGGAACTGGTTAAAACTAGAGTCTTCAGAATATCCTTTACCTGGCCTACAGTCACTATCAACAGAGATATCTTTTTTTCTCTGTTGAAAAACCTTGGAAAAAAGTAGTATCTTTTAGACTGTTTTTATACTGATTTTGTTAATGCATGCCTAGGACATATTAACAGAGAGAAGCACAAATTGTTGCTCAGGTGAAGTTTGGAGTTGATAAAATGCAGATTTGGTTTGGGAGATGTCACAGAAAGTCAAATGAAAACAAGAAAATAAATATTTGAACAAAAAAGGTGTGTAATCTTTTTGAGATATTCCGATCTGCTCTATGAACAAGAGACTGCAACATCTGACTTCACCCCTGCAGTTCGTTGGTTTTTCCTATAGTTCCAAAATTTGATTAGTTCACATAAAACCTTCCCAAAAGCCATTTCTTGCTTGATTTTGGCAGTGTATGCCTGAACCATTTCTTTTTGTTCTCTGAAAAACATATGGCCTGACCTACAAAACTGCAGTAGTTTACTTGGATAGTTTCAAAATTTAATCAGCACTTTATAACCAGCAGTCATAACCAAGTAATTATTAGTGTTACTTGTACAGCTGAGCCATGAAAAGTGTATTTAATAAAACGTTCTCATTTTATGCAATTGTGGGGAGGTGAGGAGGAAAGACACCATTTTTCTCTTGTGTGTGTGTTTTCCAAAATGGGGACAGAGAAAGGGAATTATTATTTTGTACCTCAGAATTATAGAATCGTGAAGGTTGGACAGGCTTCCCAGATCATGGAGTCCAACCTTTGACCAAACACCACCATATCAACTAAACCACAGCACCATGTCCAATTGTTTCTGGAATATTTCCAGGGATGGTGAGTCCACCACCTCCCTGGGCAGACAATTTCAGTGCCTGACTACCCTTCCAGTGAAGTTCTTCCTGACGTTCCACCTGGACCTCCCCTGGTGCAGCTTAAACCTGTGTCCTCTTCTCCTGTCACTGGCTGCCTCTGAGAAGAGACTGACCCCTACTTGGCTACAGCCACCTTTCAGGCACTTGTAGAGAGTGATAAGGTCACCACTGCCCCTCCTCCTCTCCAGGCTATGCAACCCCAGCTCCCTCAGCCACTCCTCATAGGACTTACTCTCTAGGCCGTTCACCAGCTTTGTTGCCCTTCTCTGGAAGTGCTCCAGCAAATTTTGTCTTATACAACTTGGTCTGGTCTACTACGAACTAGCTCCATGCCACCATGGAGCTTTTCTTAATAGAAAAGTTATAATGTATTCTTCTCTATTATTATTTTGATTCCAATTCTGATTCTGAATACTTTCTGCAAGTTCCAAGTACCAAATCATCGGACTGATACTAATGAAAGTAATTAATGAGAAATATGACAAATGTAATTTTGTGCTTCTTACATCAATATAAAATATTCTACTTAGAGTGGTTCAATATTGTTGGTTGTATGTAGTGATATCTTGCACTGAAAAATAAAGGAGGATGTAAAAGAGATTTGTTGCTGTTAATAATTTGTTCTTGCAGGAAATAGAAGCCAGACACTGTCATAGGAAAATAAGTTTACAAGATAGTTTAAAATAACATAAAAAGTACATAAAATTTAAATAATGAGAGATGCTGAAGGCTTTCAAGCATATGTTTTAAGACAGGGCTATACCATAACACCTCTGAGTTTGCCTGGTGATTCCCTTGGAATGCTGAAATGACCTCTGCCCTCGGGGTCCAGGGAACATATCTACTGTCCTCTTCTGCATTCATGTCCCCTAACTGTGATAGTTCTGTGTAGGATCAGCTTGGTTTTAGGGTTGTCCCTCTTATCAAAGTCAGCTCCATTGGTTGCTTGTCAATTTAAGCCTATAAATCAGCCTGAGAAATCACTCTGAAACTACCTTATCACTGATTTACATATTTTACAGAGTATTCTGAATTGAACTTGCTCACCCTGTCCCAGTCTTGGATTAAACAGTATTCCTTTAGGTGATAAGTGTGTAAAAAAGCCTTTAGATTAATTATCTCAGAAAGCCAAAATAGAAAACCAGAAGGTTCAAACATTTTACCAGTTCCATTATTCTGCCCAAAAGAAGAAAAAAACGAGAAAATCACTGCAGTGGATTGGCTAGGATAGCTGGCAATAATGGAACCCACAGTAGCAGCTCTAACAATTAACCACCTGCAAAGAATCCACTAGTAAGGGCAACAAACATGGATGTTTCTCAAATGAGAAGACAAAAATCGTTCCACGGAACAAAAGTCAACCCCAAATACATCAAAACCAGATGTGCTGCGTCTCTGCTTTGATACCAACAACCTAGTCATTGTGGAATGACCACCAAAATTTCACCACCATCAAGAAGCGGTGCAGGAGAATTCACTTTCAAACAAGCCACCTTAATCATCACTGCAGAATGTTTATTAAACTTAATATCTTAATGGCAATATCTAAGAAATCAATTAAAAAGAGGATCTTATTGCAATAGATACTGTATAAAAATAAAATTAACAAATTGAAAGGGCATGTTTTGCTGCACACACACAAATAGTTAAAATTGTGAAGACTGAACAAGCCTTCATAGCACTAAAAAGTGGCTGATTTTAGAGAGATATAGGTAAACAAAAGTTACAGAATAAGAAAAGAAAAATTTACAAATAGCATTTTGACCAAAGAATAGAAAATTACATGCCTAAGAAACTGTCTCTACTGCCACAAAACCTGCCAGTACATTTCAGATAAGCAGTATGTTAAAGAAGTATGTAAAATTAATGGTAACACATCTCCAGATGCAAAGAGCATCCATCCAGTTTCAAAGGATGCTCTCGTTGAGTACAGGAACCCAAATCCAAATCACATATGATCATATTCAGTCTACTTACATGCATAAACTATGGTTTAAAACACATAAATATAGATAGAAATTTGTAACAGGTTTCAGAAGGTGCATCATGAGTATTGAACAAAACTTCAGTATCTTCTAGCTCAGTGCTTGGGTGAGGAGATAGAACATAAAAAGAGAACACAACTTCAAGAGTCCCCAGAGAAAGATAAGTTTTTCTAAGCATTCNAAAAAAAAAAAAAAGGTAGTTTTATTATTCTAGGGTTTTTTATAGGTCCCTCACCAAAGGTCCTAGACAGATCCTCCTAGAAGATCCTCCCATCAACTGATGACTGGGTAACAAATAATGGTCCAATAACCTGCTCTTGCAATGGATGAAGGACTGTGGAATCCCTTAGGGATATGTGCCATGGCATGAGCTGTTAGCCAGATGCCCAGATGAGCAGGATAAAGGGTCAACCATGAGCTTACCAAGTTTGCTAATGGAAGAGCTTATGAATGGTGTGTAAAATGGAAACCATCTGTGAAAGCACTCAAAGTTTTGACAGACTAAAATTTGAGTTCAGCAAAAGAAAGAAATAATGTCTATGGGAAACCCCAATTAATTATACATAATAATTATATACAAAACTGTTGTCCACATTAGCTTTTACTATTCAGAATAGCAATAGGGTTGTTTTAGATATTCCTCTGAAAATACCAGTTCAGTGTGCAGCATCAATTAAAAACATCAATAGAATTTTGCAGAGAGGAAGAAAAACGGAGAGAAAAGTACACAGCCAGGTAGAATCCATTTTTCCTGACTATTATGTGCATAGAACCACAAAACTATTAAGGTTGGAAAAGACCTCTAAGATCATCCAGTCCAACGACTAACTTGACACTGCCAAGTTCACCACTACACCATGTCTCTAAGTACCACATCTACTCAGTTTTTGAGCACTTCCAGGGTTGGTGGTTCCACTACTTCTCCGGGCAGCTGTAGTGGTGTGTTCTCGAGGTTTTTGGTTTTTTTCTGTTACCCCATTAAGGTTTGTGCCATATGCTGTCAATCCTGTGTAAACCCTACCCCTTCCAGTGTCAGTCTTCTCCGGGACTGTCCCATCCTTCTGGAAAGTTCAGTGTCAATCTTCCCTGGGATGGTCCCATTCTTCTGGAAAGTTCAGTGTCTATAATTTTTCTGCAGTTTTCTGTTGGTTGGTGTGACCCCTTCCCCTCCCCACCTTTCCCCCATTGATCTATACGTTGTACATCCTACCCCTTTCCCTTCCCCTAAAGCTATGTCATTGGTCAGCCCTGGGAGTATAAAACTCCCTGCACGAGCCCCGGGAACCCGCTCTTCGCCTTTGTCCTCCCTTGCCACCACTACCTGTGTTCCTCTTCAATAAACCCTTGGACCTGGACTAAGAGCCTCCTTCGTGTCCTTGCCCTCACACTAGATGCACCAACACAGCATATGTGCCGTAGAGCCCGGCTGCTCCAAGCCACGTGTTGGAGTCACCGTCTCTAAGGCGCGGCTGCTCCTTGTGCGGTGCCACCGTTTGTCTCCCACTGTGCGCCCGCTCCTTGCGAGGTGCTGCCACTGCTTGCTGAGCTGAGCCAAGGGGCTTAACGTTTGGACTCCAGCACTGTGTCAGGCAGCCTGTTCCAATGCTTAATGAGCCTTTCGGGGATGAAACTTTTTCTAGTGTTCAATCTGTATCTCCCCTGGCACAACTCCAGGCCATTGCCTTCTGTCCTATTTCTTGTTACCTAGGAGAAGAGACTGACCACTACCTCATCACAACTTCCTTTCAAGTAATTGTAGAGTGTAAGTTCACTCTTTTTCAACATATATATTTATGTACAGATATCTCTCTATATAAAATAGATATTAAATACTTTTATTACATTGTATTAAACTACAGATCTACTGATAGGAGATTTATTCTTTCAAAATATACATCTATGTGACTGAACACTAGTCACAAATTACGTGTTTATGTGAATTTTAAAAAATTGTGATTGTATAATCACAGTGAAACCAGGAAAAGGACAGAGAATGGAAATAAGGATAAACTTTTTAGGGATCATCTTTGATAAAAAAGTAAAGAATAAATAGGGTAAGACATAAGAAGGACACTGATCTACTGGAACAAGTCCAGAGGAAGTACATGAAGATGACCAGAAGGCTGGAGCACCTCTCCTATGAGAAAAGGCTGAGACTGATTTATAATGATTTTTGCCTCTTTTCTTTCATATATTCTCTGTTCTTTACACATATACTTGTCGCTTTGTAGCCCATTACTGTAACTTAGCTTCAGTTTTTTTCTAGGCAGAAAGAAAAAACATGTTCTAAAGCCCCCACCCTATCTTGGCTCTTTCTGGGAAACAAGGCTAAAAACCAGCTCTTTGAGACATATTTTCATCAACAAAGTTTAGGCCTATCTAAGGGTGGTGGATTTAGAAGGGGCCTGGACTGGGGGAGGAATTGCATCACCACTGCTGCTCCTAATTTGTGATTTTTGTCAAATAGGCTAATTTGCTAAACTTAAAAATCTGTACTCACCCCGTGTGGGTGGGCTTTTGTGGACGTTTTCCATATTTGGCCCTGGAGGCCTCCAATAAAGACCAGCCTTCATATTGCCTCCTAGACTAATATTATCTTGAAAGTGTGTGTTGTTTCATTTTTAGGTTCTTAAGGCATCAAGACAGTTGGGGTAGTTCAGCCCGGGGAATTAGCTTCAGGTGCTGTACACCTTATGGCAGCCATTCAGTACCTAGAAGGCGCTCCAAGAGAGCTGGAGAGAGGCTTTTGTCAAGGGCATGTAGAGACAGGATGAAGGATATTTGTCTTAAAATGGAAGAGGGTAGATTTAGTTTAGATATTAGGAAGAAATTATTTTGTGTGAGCGTGGTTGGACACTGTAAAATGCTGCCCAGAGAAATTGTGGATGCTCTATCCTTGGAAATGTTCAAGACCAGGCTAGACGTAGCTTTGATCAATTTGATCTACTAAAAGGGGTCCTTGCCCATGGCAGCAGAGTTGGAAGTAGAGAATCCTGGTGGTTTCTTACAACCCAAACCATCCTGTTAGTCTATGCAGGCACTAGGAAAGAGGCAAATGATCATGACAGAGATATCCACTACAGAAGTAAAGGAGAAGGGAGCTAAACAGTAGTAATAATTTCCTGTTTCTCAGAGTGGGAAAACCAGAAGGAATCAATGAAAGTATTGCACCAAGGTTTGAACAATGAGATGTATTCCTTATTTTACACAGTGTATTATTCATTATGGAAATCTCTGCATGGCGTAAAGGTCAAATATATTGATTAGGGGGAATGGTCATGTTCTACATACTGTTAATTGAAATAGTTTATATTGAACAGAAAAAAATGTTGATATGAAATAAACACTGTACATTGTTTTGAAAAGGTCTAGTTCATGGTTTTCCATACATTTCATCTCATTTGCCAAAATAGAAGAAAAAAGAATTTTCTTGAACTTGTCACAAGACCTAGTCAAGATAATTAATGACTGAATCTCTTTTCAGGCTGGCCGTTACTCGTGAGTTTGACCTAGAAATTATTACAGAAATTGTATATTTTTTGGATATCAGGACATCAGACTGGGTGATTTTTATGACTATTACTAGGAAAAGAACTACGAATGCAAACATAGGTTGATAAAAGCCATTGATACAGACATACTTCCAGCTAAATCCAATCTGCAGTGTGCCAAAATGGCCTCAGGAAGACACATATCTCAAGAGGTACTTTTCCTTTACAACAGATTGACAATATTCCATTGATCTCTTCTAGATGAAGCAAAGTGTTTCAGTGAGTTGACCTTGCTTGCACAAAAGCTGAATCAGTCACACTAAACTTTAACTATTACTATTTCTGTGCACTCAGCCTTAATTCTATCTCATCTGCTTCCCAGAGCACCATCTTAACCCCAAGCTGTCAGTGCTTCCAAGATTCTTCACCACATCCCACCTAATAGGAAGCCTTCTCCCAAATATGAGGTATAATCTCTTCTGGAAACCTCTGCCAGCATCAGAAGTAAATGGCACAGAAGAGCCTTACTGTCTTCACTCCCAATCCTAATATGATAAAACCTCAAATATCCAACAATATGTGAACCAGAAACAGTAGTTCTTTGCTGCTCAACCAAATTTGCATCATTTGGCCTCTGCCTTAAAGTGAATGCTGCAATAATTTATTTCATGCCACAAAATAAATCGCTATGCACTCCTTGTTCAAAGTAACATTTAATCCAACCCTGGCCCTAGACTGACAAAGCCCATCAACCTCTCTGACAGCTGGCTGCCTGTACATGCATTATCTCCTGCGTGCCCTTGCAAGTCCCAGGAAGTCTAGACTAAGTCCCAACCTTATTTTCTTTTGCTAACCTGGACTGTTATAAAATGCATTTATCTCACCAGAACTTTCTGCCAGTGCTAGATTGCAGCTGAGCCAACCGTTGTCTGGCTAGAGTTCTGTGTAATTCAGCATCCACTTTTGAGATGCATTTTATGACTTTTTGGACAATTGGTTGCCAAAGCCCTAATTTCAGCAGTAACTCTGCCCAAGTGAACCCAGTCCACTCCATTTCTAAATCAGCCAGCAGCACAACCCAGCACAAAAAGAAGCACCAGACAAGTCTTTCCTGGCAGCAGCCCTTAGCCAAGGCTTGTCAGCCCTAGCACTACAAAAAGACAACATCAATGCAATCCTAATATAAATACCTCTAAAAGCCTCCAGACAAACATTTGTGCAATCCAACTTTATGCATCCCTCATGCAAAGAACTTGGTCTGGGCAGGCACTATGAATACCTCATTGATACCAGGGATTTAAAACCAATGTAGACACAGTCTAGCCTAGATCTAGGCCTACAATTGTTTCTCCTGTAAATCAAACCCTAGCCTAGATAATACCCTTCACCAGACCTTGTTTAAAACCCACTGCTCTTTGCTGGCTCACACCTCAGCCACAGGGTTAGGGCCCTAGCTGTGCAACAATCAGCCTGTGAAGCAGCTCCTAACAGGCTGTGCTTTGCCAGCTTCACTCTGGACTGGCAGTTGCTACTGGTGGTCCCTGCAAGCCTGCCAGTAAATGCATTTCATATTTACAGTCATCTGGTAATGACTGTTCTCATTATATGGTCATCTGTAGACCCCATCTGACAGTACTGCTTCATCCTGCTCAAAGGAGAGCAGATGCGTGACATGAACTGAGTACCCCAAGATTCTCTGTTTAGGGTCTGAAATATACACTATCAACAGAGGAGCTGTTTTAGCACAGACAAGTGAACAAACATGACATCAGCAACAGAGCAGATCGGGGGCAGCTCCACCGTAAAGGGGATGCTCCCCTGTGTGATATTACTACTCTAATCTTTAGACCACAGAAACAGATTTCCAAATGAAAATGGACCTTCATTTCTTCAAGATTATATAAAACATGACTAATTTTTCTTACAGGAAAGAGGCATTTCTATTCATGTGAACCAGAAATTTGTTCTGAAAGCATCAAAACAGAGAAATCATCAGAATTTAGGAAAAGTAGTTCTAGTAGGATTTAGATTTACTGGCACGTTTTCCAGGCTTTTCGCCTTTCAAAAATTAAAGTTTACAGTGGAGACTTAGAAGTCTCAAATGATCAATATAAAAAATAAGAACATTAAAACCTTTGCTCCTTCTTCAATTTTGTGATGACAACTTTTTTGTTTAAATACAGCAGTTTTACTGAATTATTTTTACTATTTACACAACTTATGAAAAGACTGCAAAGAGTTTTGCGCATGAAGAATGTACCATTGATTATTACAAAGTAAAGAAATCCAGTAATTATACAACTCAGTTCCTCCAGGAACAGCATGAGGTTTCTTCTTGCAATTTTAAAGCACTCCATGTTATCAATAAAGAAAGTTAAGTGTCAACTCTCACATTGAGTTCCTACTTCTGAATTATATCCAAGTGTCTAACTGGAGCTGTCTGAATAAGAGCATTCAGGGTCAAGTGAAAAGGATTACAAGAATAATTCTGGAGACAATGATTCTAAAACTAGAGTTCTGCTACATCTACAAATTCAGTTAGATCTGTTTGCATAAAAACCTGCCTTGGCCCAGCAAAGTAAATCTTGACACCCAAGGAGATCCCACTTTGTAAGGAAAGCTTACTAACAACACAGAGAAATACTTCCTCTGATTTTTTCAAAGTTAAGTACTTTAACTTCAAAACCTGAAGGGAAAATCATCATGCATAAAGAAAGTATGAAAAGCTATTTCCAAGCCTGACATAACTGAGAGGTAGCATCTTGAATTGCATGCAGCTGCACATGCATCTGTGCCTACTTATATCTGGTAAAATCTAACAAAATAAATATCCAGAAGAAAAAAAAAAAACTTGTTAGAAAAATAATTTAATAATGCAGAATAATATCTGTGTATCATGAAGTAACAGTTGAAGTATCTTCTATAACTGTTGATTAAAATACTAACTGTGATTCAAGTGAAGATAATTCTTTAGTGCCTAACCCAATGCAAAATTTAATTATAACCTTAGAAAAGATCCTACAACCATGAAGAGTTGGTTCGGGGTTTTCAGTATATTTGTCTATGGCCACAAAAGACAACCTATTTAACACCTAATGACTCATATTACTCTAACTTTCAATGGTGCAAACACATAGCAGAACTCAAAATAGTTTCACCTCAATTCAGGAGCGTCTCTTCTGCCCATGCCTAGCCAATACGTACACTCATATTGGTCGGACTGTCATCATTTAAACAGGGCATTCCTTTAATTTAACCAGCACTTCTTACCTTGCTTTGACAGGAAAGGAAATGCAAGCACTAAGGGATAAAGGTATTTTCCCTGTCATAAAAGACAACAGTGGAAATATGAGGAAAAGAGTACAACCCTCCTGTTACCATTGCAGGGCAATTGGTCTATGTGATTAGCTGTTTCCCACAAATACATTATAACTACGCTGCCAGAAATTCACAGACAATGGAAATAAAACAAAATGAGAAATACTGTTTACATTGCACTGACTGCCATCTCTGTATCATCTGTAAAATAGGTAAATGAGTTTTAGATATTTTGAATTGAACAGTATCTGTTTTAGTAAGGCATTTGTGTTCTGCCATTCAAAGAGGAAGGAATATATTCCTTAATCCAGTCTCCTCCCTGTGAATGACTTCTGAAAATTTCAATTTGGTTTTTCAGCTGCTAACATACCGTGATGGGCAGGGGATGGTCTACAGGACTGTGTTACTTGCCAAGCTAACCCATTCCAGGGTAACTCAGCTTAACCCAGGACAATCACTTAGGACATTTTCCAGTTCACTGTTCAAACCTCTAGTTGCCATTAGCTCAAGGTTAAAGCAAAAGTCATCTACCTCTGGGGCTCATAGCAAAAAATTTACATAGTCCTGGACATGATACAGGTTTTGCAGTTTTACAGCTGAAACCCTTCAGGTTCCTTGGACCTACTGGAAAAGGATTTATTTTATTGCAACTCCCAAATGTTCATTTTCCTATGTTTGTTTTCCCACAGAATGTGTGCATTGCTTCCAGCAATGTGTTTTATATTACCTGAAAGAACAGAAATGCTCTAATGGGAAGAAACAATATTCCTCTTATTGCCAGTGCAACAAAAAGCAGAACTTCAAAATGATGCTATGATTTCTCAAGCAAAGTTACCCTATTTATTTTAGAGCTTGGGGACTTGACTGCACTCTCTTCCAGTCTTCTGTGCAACTACACTAGTATACACCCAACAGACTGTGGGCCAAAGGTATACCTTTTTACCTATCACAGACAAAATGTCATGTCACTGATTTATAAGTACCTCAGTAGTGCATATAGAAAGTAGTCTGTCTTTCCTTGAAATGCGTTCATCTTTTCTTTTTAGGGCATGCCATATTGGCTATGCTTTTCTTGACATAAATGCAGTCTCTATCTCCTGGGGAGTTTCCAGTGAAGCTTTCATCAAATATACAACCATAAAGAATTACATGTAGAGTTCAAGAGATAGCTTGGATTAGCCATTGTGATAAATATCTACTGGAAAATTAAGATCTAGAAAAATCTCTTTCATCTTCCTAGTACATCTTGTCCTACTTTATGTTGCTCTAAGATGTCAATGACCAACGACCCTCACCTTGATAGTAAAGTCTGCAGTGAGAGGCCCAGATATTCTTAAGATCTCCTTGTCAGGAAACTTCTGGAAGTCAATGCTAGAATTTTCTACAAGGAAGGAGCCAGTGGTGCTGAGGCCGTTTTCACTCTTCACACCTTGGAGAGTCTTAGTCTCCAAATCTGACAAACAGAAAAAAAATGTCAGAAAACCAGAGCATTGCAATTTGAAGTGAGAGCAGAGAAAAAAATCCCAGCACAAATTAGTAATATTGCAACTCTTTTCCCATAGTAATTCACATTCACACACTTTTCTTTTTTCTCTTCCATCTGCTTTTTGTCTTTGTTCAACCCTTAGATTTTTAGCTCATGTTCCCCTCCTCACCCATAGGTCATGTTTTCACTCTCTTCCAGACATGCTAATCCATTCCTTTTTAGGCATATTTGCTGTTGTTTAACTCACCCTCAGTAAGTCACGCTCCTATGTGGACCGTGACTCACACCTTGGCCCATGAGCACTGCTAAGTTGCTGTACCCTCTTTCAGTTCAAAGGTGGGTCACTAACCATATGTTGTTGACAATTAACTGAAAGCAGGATATCCAGGAAAGAAAGATCAGTTTAGCAGCAATCCCATTTCCTTTCCAGAAGCAGTTTGACCCATCCCAGTGGAGTAGAAGGGGAAGGTGAGTACTGAACCCTTCTGAGTTCTCCATCTGGCTCTCTCTGTATTCACAGTTCCCCAAAAGTGGGCATTAATTCAGACACTGTTTTGTCGTAGCTACTTCTGATTGTCATATTAAAAGTAACGATAATTTCTTAAAAAGAAATCAAGAGTCAGAAACTAGGTCTGTTTCATCATTCAGCTAGCCTCCCTACCAACTCCAGATTACGCTTTACAGTGCATTCACCAGTAAACTGTTTCTGGTACTTGCTTAAAAACAACAGGGCGTTTCATCACGAAAGATTGCAAAGCTGCAAACCTTTAACATATATTTATTAATGTAGGTACAAAACCTCCAACACAGAGAGGCAGCTAAGGCATACTATTAATCTATGATGGAGATATATTTTCAAAGACAACTAAAAGAAAAAAAAAGGGTTTTTTTTGCATATATTAAGTTGCTAGTTAGGGAACAAAAACGTAATTGCAGTAATTACACTGCTTTTCATTATGGATTAAGGGAACCTGTTAATGAAGGATGTTGCTGAGGCAGTACACTAAGAATTTGC
>WEZZ01034034.1:94526-118138 GCA_013400585.1 Chloropsis cyanopogon | reverse complement strand
AGGACTCTTAAACTGCATTTTTAAATAGATCCTTCTTAACGGCTGCTTACCTTAAGAGCACTGCTCTATCAGTACTTACTTCTAGAGGAGGGAGAATTGCTGCAGTTTCTGGGTTTAAAGAAACATGAGGTTTAGAAATTGATCTCAGTAGATAGCTCTAGTTCATATCCAGACCAAAGGATGGCAAACACCTACTTGGTTTTAGAATATAGTTGTCAAGTTGTGAATTGCAAGACTTAATTTGGTCGATGCCTTTTGACATACTTTTCAATCTGAATATTTGTGGTACTTAGGATGAAAATTTGGGAAGATTTTTCAACTCACAAGGAAAGCAAAGAACTCTGTCCTTTTCTCCAACTTGCTAGCTAGGCTAGCATGTCAAAAGTTGAAAAGGGAATGTAGAAGGTAAAGGGAGCTCAATTGGCACTTCTACCCCCACATTGTACTTGTAAGCCTGATATGTTGTTTAGAGATTAACTTTATAGACTTCATGCCTAGAAGCATGAAAAGAGTTCCTGAAGACCTGGGAATGTACATTTTTTAGCTGCCTTTATCCAGTTCTAATCCCTTTTATAGTAACTTGAGAGGAGAAATGAATATTTTCTGCAGGTGAGAACCTGTATGTTAAATATTTTAAAGGACTTTCTACCTGAGACACTGACAAAGAGTTGATGTTGTACTGTGTAATGGTGAGCTTGGTTAAAAAAACAATAGCTGAAATCAGAGGAAAATAATCCAGTACTTAACTTCTGGGAATCTCCTTCACACATTCTGGGGAACCTAGCTATGTTCACTCTTGAGTAGAGTATTCTTACCATCGAGACAAGAGTGTTTATTTATAAAGCCTGACTTCTGACGTAAGTCTTCAATGCAATTTTTATTTTTAGTCGCTAGTGCAATCAACAACATTTTACCTGGGAAAGAGAACTTGAATGCTTTTAAACATTTAGCAATAGGATACCATAACAAAACATTGTTCTATACTTTATCACTTGTAAATTATGAACTAACTTGCATAATGTGAAAGTACACAACTAACTTATCAAATACTTTTGTGTGACAGCCAGTACTGGCTGGCAGCAATGCAATGACCCACAGTCATGGACCTGCCTAGTGCAGGAAAATATATCTGCGATTAAACCTGTTTTGAGCAGCCAGAAGTATTGCCTAGTGATAGCTTAAGCATAATATGCTACGAATGGTATTGCATTGAGGGGTATCCATTCAAACAGTGACCAGATCCTGAGTTAGGTGGCCTACAAGATAAAAACCAAAACAACAAAAAGTAAAGGACAGTAGCTGAGAATGACTACTGTGCATCTGCCATCAGGAAAGCTGGAGGTAACTCTAGTCCCAAATGAACATCAGCTTCCTAGGGTGCTCCTCAAGAGTCTTCTTTAAAAGTATACAAAGACTGTTAGTGAATTTTCAGTCTGACAACAGTAGGCATTATTCTGTGACTTTTGGTTGTGTATGGTAATTATGGGCTCATGGTCTTACTTTTAGGAGGTCATAACTCCTGGAAACAATTTTGTAGTGTTCTAGCCAGGATGTCATTATGAGAGGATTCTCTCAGTGTCTACTTTTAAAATCAGTGCGAGTTGGATTGCAAAACTGGGATAACACTGCACCACAAGAATGAACAGAAGTAATGCAGGCTCTCACACAAGTTAGTATAAGGACTTGTAGCAGGGTGCCTGTATATTTAACATGGTCTTGTGCAGAATTATAGCCTTGCTCCCATGTGATGTCCCTTTCAAGGGTGTTAGGTTTGGATGCTGTCTACTAGCCTTGCTCAGCAAAGCTCTCCCTAATTATGCTCTGCTTGGTTTAACTCTGTAGTCAGTCTGATCTCCTCAGCACTGAATGTTGTAATGCATCTCAGCTTTGTTAGTTTCTCTGAAGCTACTTAAACTTGGCAGCTTGTGCTATCAAATCTTCATCAGTCCTGGATGGATTCACTGTAAGACTTACAGGTTTTCCTTTTGAAAATGTTGGAGGCCATGCTGTATCAGGGAGTAGAAGAGTACAGGTAGTTTGGTTAATGTCCTATGCTGGTATCTGAAACATTCCCTTGAATGCATGTGTGGAATAAGAGTTTCTTCCCCCTTCCCTCCCCACCTCCAATTTTGTATATATTGGGACTCCAGCTCCTGAAACTGTAAGAATAGCAGATGCTTCTGCAGCCTTAGAAACATCTCAAGTGGCTAGCAAATCAGATATTCTGCTTGGTGATATGATGACAAAATACCAGTGATTGGGATACCATATAAATGAGGCTCATAGCTATGCAGTTCGAGGCACAGCTTACTCATCTAGCTTAGAGCCTTATCTCTATTTCTGCATCTTGAATGTTTCTCAATACTGCTGCTGTTGTTTAAATGGAACTACTGTGTAACTGAACAGCTTGGCTCTTGCTTCTGCTTATCAAAACTTCTAATCTGTCTAATCAATAGCTTATGTTCTTGTTTTCAGACAAATCTACCTATCTTCAAACTGAAAGAATCTACAGTCAGAAGAAGATATAGTGACTTTGAATGGCTAAGGAATGAACTAGAAAGAGAAAGTAAGGTGAGTAAAGTGAAAAGTAAATACAAGTCTTCATAGACATACAAAGAGTCATGATGCTGAAATGTTTTAATTATGTTATAAAGCATGTATCATATAAAGCAGATATTGTGGTTGAAAATGCCCAGAAATAAACCAGTGTGACAGTCTTTTTATCAAGCCTCAGTGCTGCAATGCCAGAGGCTTTTTGTTTTAATAGTTTTGCGTTCATTCAGAGATAAACTACTTGATTTCAGCTTACCCATGTGGGCAGGTGCTGTTCTTCCCTGCTTGTGTTTTATTACTTCACTAGGAATGTGACTGGTGCGGTTGGGTTTCTAGGAGGAAGAACTTGCTTCTAAGAGGATGAACTTGCTTACAGGCTGCACTTGAGGACACTTCTGTAAATTTTTCAGGTTGTGGTACCACCTCTACCAGGAAAAGCTCTTCTCCGCCAGCTCCCCTTCAGAGGAGATGATGGTATATTTGATGATTCCTTTATAGAGGAAAGGAAGCAGGCTCTTGAACAATTCATAAACAAGTAAGTGTTGGATCTAGTGATTTAGAGACAAACCTGGAGCTCAGCCCTGGGAAGTTGAATTGAAGCTACTAATCCTCCAAAAGATGGTAACTGCACTAGGTTCAGAATATTAACTTGCACATAATCTTGCAGTAGGACATACTAACATTACTCATCCCGTGTTTAGTTTGGATATCTTAGTGCTTACCTGAACATATGAAATGACTGTTAGTGTTGTTGTTAATTTATGCAAATTGCCACTAAAATTATAGTGTTCAAAGTAATTCTACTTTATAATTTCTGGAAAGATATCTTCCAACTGGGTGAACAGTAGAGCTTACAGTGGGCTTACAGCAGTTTACTTTGATTGCAGATGTGAGGTTTTATCAGTTTGTGTGATGATGCATATTTTCTCTAATCATCTTGAGAATCTTTCTGAAGATTCTGAAGTAAAAACACTACTTGAGGCATGCACACATTGTTTGAAATAGTCACTTTGGATTTTGTCGTTGCCTTTTAAAGGGTGAGCTGAAATTATAGTAACAAAGTCTTATGATTCTTTTTCCACCATCTGACACTACTAACCACTGTCTGTACACTGACCTGAGTAGCTGGTTTAATCTCTTTGACAGCGTAGATCCAAACAGTGGGTAAGGAGTGTTGTCAATTAACCAGCTCTTCTGGTTAATGCTGTTCAGACCAACTGGATTTGGGACTGCTCCTTCAGGGAGTTCAAGCCTCACTTCCCCTGGCATTCTAATCTTGTTCAATAGTAATGCTGTTTAACAGGAACAGAGGATGCCTGTGACTTATGCCAGAACTTATGAAAATGTACTTGTAAGTTACTGTTAGTTCAGGCACGTGCCTTGGAGTTGCAAGTGACTAGTTCACTAGAACTGTCTGTCCTGTACAAGTGTGGCCATATGAAATCTCTGAAATTTTTCTTCACATGAGTTGCTTCTTAACTCATTTTAGAATGGTTCTGAACTGGTGAAATGCTTCAGACTGCTCTTTTTGCTGTTCAAAGACAAGTGGAATTAACTTCCCAGGCATCCAGTAATAAGATGGGATGTGTTTGGGTTTCTTTCATGCAGTAAAATCAAGGCAGTCATGACTGTAAAGTACAACCTTTATCCATGCAGACTTGGAACTCTGTCTTAAATGAATGCACTTACTGAAAGTTTTGTATGCTGGGTCTAGCAATATGCATGGAAGAGGACTATTGGTGTTCTGAAGCAGCTGATGTGAAACAGTCATCTTACCCTGACTCTCTGAAAAACTCCATATAGCTGACAGAAATGGAATGGCCAGTTTATCAGTATCCATTTTGCAGTCCTACTGCAAGTAATAAATGGATTTCGTGGAAGTGTAAAACTTCTTGGTTAGTTTTTGCTCCTTTGAAACATAAAAGGAGATTAATGTAGATATTGATGTAGTGGCAGAGTTGAGTACATCTGGAATAAAGCTTTCCAGGCACAAATCATAGCAATTTAACTCATCAGTGTATTCTAATGGCATGACCAAGTCATTAAGTAAATACTACTAAAGTTTTGAACCATGTAGAAGCTATAAGGCTTCTGCCAAGTACTCTGGGCACTAGTGAACTTTGACTTGAAGGTCTTTTGCATAGTACATTCACATTATTGCATAATCAAAGCTGATCTTTGTTTCTGGAATTAAAGAGTCCCTCAGATAACTGATACCACTGGAACAAAAAAAAATCTTGGTGCATCAATGCAAGTTCGTAATATTCGGGAGTGTGAGATGGATGTTATTGAGAAGCTTTGTCCCTCTAGATGTAAAATCTGAGTCACAACAGTGCAGCTTGAGTCAGCTCTCTTGGGCCAGTTTGCTGGCACCACCATCAATACTACATACAGTGACATTCACAAAGGAGTCTCAACACTCTTGTCTGCCCCAACCTGACTTTGAGATACATGAAAATTCTTGAAGTAGCAGCTGCTACGTGTAAGGGTCACCTTGGTGAAAAATATTGAGGGAAAGCCAATGCAGAGTGATGTGGAACCTGTGGAACCAAGAGCTGAATCAGAGATCAGATCTAGTCTTGCAATTCAGCCACCAATTTTCAAGCCTTCCTGAAAGGAAGAAGAAATTTGCTGCTGACTCATACTCCTATATATCTTTTCCTTGAAGTTTAACATCAGTGACTTCCTTCTAATGGGGTGAGAAACTCAAACTAGTTACTCTAGACTGTCATCCTTGTGAACTAGTGCTTGAGACTGCTGGCCTTTTTCTAGAACCTGGCAAGATGGATACGTTTTTATAACTGCTCTTGAAATAATCCATCAATACTGAATAGGAGAGCTCAGCTTCCTCATTATAGGTCACCCTCAAAGACAACTGAGTAGTGACAATTGAGTATGTTCTGTGGTGAAACACTAATAGATAAACTTGGAGAAGATGCACGGAAGTGCTTGGAAGTGGTGCTGAGCCATTGGACCTCAATATGTATTGCATGTGTTCAACCAGATGCCTTCCATTATGGGTAGAAATGTTCTGAGAGATACGGAGGCCACGAGGCTTACACAAGCTGCCCTTGGGATGGTGGGGGACTTTCTCTCCTAAGGTAGAAGTCTGTCTTGATTGACCAGCTGGATGTAGTTTTTTTCAAACCACACTGCATCAAGTCCATAAATTATGAACTTTCAGCTATCTGATTCTTTTGGATTTTTACCTACACAGGAGTCTACATGGTATTTTAAGGGTTCAAGTGCTGTACCTTGTGATTTTCTTCCAAGTTTGTTTCTCCTAATTCAATTTCAGCTTAAATGAAAAGTGCAGTAGAGATGCTGGTGCCCCCTAGAACAGACAAGCTCTGTCTCCTATGTTTGCAAGCTACCACGTGCGCAATGAGCAGAAGGGCGTGTAGCCCCAGCTGTGTGCAGTGCTGGCCATACAGGCCAGGACATTGACCCCAGGGAGTCTCTGTCGGGGGCAGTGCCAGAGCCTTGGGAAAGCCTTTGCACCCCCTGCTGGAGCCAGGCTTCAGCTCTGCCTCGACAAGCTGCTGCTCCGTGACAGTGAAAACGGAGGGGATGAGTGGCCTTTAGAAGGGTGTCCTGTGGCAAAGGTGTTAAGACCTTTTTTAAAAAAAAATCCTCTTGCCTTTCTTAGCTGTAGATTTCCTAATGCTAGAATGAGCACTTGCTTGGATAGTTCCATCAATTGCAGGTGACAGATGATGTAACATGTTTCCAAGGGATCAGAGGTAGCTCAAGGTTCGTATGGACTAACTTCATCTGGGGAAGCGTGATAAATCTTGCTACTAGACAGCATTCTAGTTGCCAACAGTGAAGTGAAGTGGGGTGAAAGTGGGATCTGTGCCCAAGTGCAGAACAATAGGTTATTGGTACAAAACCTTGATCTGCAGGGTAGCTGCAAGTAGGCTCAATTGGTTCACACTAATGCTTGGTTTTTTTCTCTCCAGGGTTGCAGGCCACCCACTGGCACAGAACGAGCGTTGTCTTCACATGTTCTTACAAGATGAAGTAATAGATAAGAACTACACACCATCCAAAATCAGACATACTTGAATTTTTAAAGCATCTCCTCAAATATTAGTGGTTCTTATGCTTGGTTTTAAGAGGTTGTAGATTGTCTTAGCATGCTGAGGATGAACAGGCACAAAGTCTTCACTAACACCAGTACACTGCTTGGTCTTTGCATATGCTTTATAGCATTTAAGAACTCACTTGTCTTCTAGCTAAATCCCTCTGAATCCTTGATTTAAGAGTATTATACTATGAAACCATCCACCCCTTGCAATGTCTCACAAACCTTTCCACTATTATTTGCAATGACTTAATGATGTTTACTGACTTGGCCTTACTTGAACTTTCACAACTGTAGTGTCACGTGTTCACTTGTATTTGACTAAACTGCTATGCTGTTTCTGAGGTAGTCACCTGTCTGAATGTCTGTAGAAAGACTGCTTTATTTCTGATATCCTGTATGAGAAACACTTATGCAATTGTCTTCAAGCTTGTAAAACACTTTATACTGAAGTAATGAGGGAATTATCTTTATATTCTGTAAGAGGAAAAAATGGAATTTATATACTAAAGTAACTTGTCTAAAGTTTTGAAATAAAAGTGAAAATGCACTTCAAATGTTTTGTCACTCTTGACCTTGAGTGTGGAGCGTCTCATGCTTTCTGAGGAGGAGGGGCTTGACTATGTTAAGTGAACTGATGTTACAGCCTCACTGGGATGCTCTTCCACAATGTGGTTGTGTATCACTAAGAGCCAGCACTAAATACCCTTAGATGCTGGCACTCACTCTGCAAGTGTTAAAGAACATATAAAAGGCTGTTCCTGTGTTGTGGAGCCAAAGTTAGAATACCACTGAAGGTAAGCAATCAACAGGTCTATGACTTCAATAACTTTGGGAAAGGAGTACCTTTCTACCTGGCATGAGACGCATCAATCTAGCTTCAACTAGGTAGTGAAAAATATGCCATCCTATAGAGAAAGGAACGTTTACATAACTTATAACATCATTCATAGATTAAAATAGCTCTGCTCTACAAATGGAATTAGGAACATGAAGTCATACAAGTCTGCTGTAAGCCGTGATCATAGACCACTTCCCTGAACACTGAAGGAGGGGTGAGCTGTAGCATTGTGCTGGTTTGACCACTGGTGCAATGCAGGTGCTGGATGGCTGAAGTTCACAGGCACCACTGCTGAAGTTGTCTTTTATATGGGAAGGACGTGAGCTAGAGAAGCTTCCTTAGTCTTCCAAATGTGACATGCAAGTTGCCTATCCTGATGCTCTTGAGAGCAGATTCCAGAATATTCTGGTAGCAATCTGCTCTAGTGTTTTGTGCTATTTGGTAGCTATGTATTGGCTTAGACTCAGCTCTGCTGCTTTTTTCCTTCTTATGATGCTTATCTCTGTAAAGAGCATCCTACAAACTTCCTGGCAAAATTAGTAGCTTCTTTTAACTAAGACCATTAACCTCATTTATGGAAATCTGAATGTAAAAGACAGAACTGACAAGGCAGTTGGCTGGCTGGATTACATATAGTACTAGTGATTAGCACTGAATAGATAGATGTTTGAATAATTGCTCTGAATAATTTAAATTTAGGTGGAAACCTCATACTTAACTGAGACTACGCTGTTTCTCTCTAACTGTTCTATTCATGAAACCAAGGACCAAACCTGACAGTCCATTTGCAGCCCAGGGCTGCCACTTTTCAAGATGTTTTTGATAATGTAAATCATTTCCAAATTTCCCTCTTCTTGTTGAATCACCCCTAAAAGCTGAGTTATTCTTGAAAGGGGGGAAAGGACTAAATGTATTGAAGTTTCATTATGTAGGTTTAGATAGATAGTAAGTTGTTATTTTTCTTTTCTCAAATGTCATTTTCTGAGAGAAACTTCTTTCAGAAATCGAAGTAAATGCCACATCTTAAACCTGAAAGATGATTACACAATCTCTATCATTTGCCATGAAAAAAACCCAAAATATTTAAGCTGAAGAGGGAAAAGCTGCATGCTTGATGTCAAAGTATTCCTATTTCCAAAGCTGGAGCATTAGTCGCTTAGAATGACAAGGCATTGCATAGCACTCTGGGGTCTCACCTAGCCTTAAGTCCTTCGAGGCTAGCTAGAGACTCCAATTCTAGTGTAGTGTAACTGGTTGTGCTTCAGTGCAATGTGCAGCAGTGGGGGCAAGACATAGTCTGACATTAGCTGTGCCTAAACCCTAGGGATCTGGGCATTGTTCCCAGCTTGTGAGTCTGTTCTGCAGCCGGGCCAGGTCTTGCAGGTTACGAGGATGAGCTGTGGGTGTGGTCCCACCGCTCTGCCTGATTTGCCAGTACGTTTTGTCCTCCAGCCTGGGCGATGTGGGGACTGCAGCAAACTGCAGGGTGTGATTGCCTGCTTGCCTAGCAGGGTGGATGCAGTTCATATTTGTTGCTGCTCTGGGACATGAATCTTACTGAAATGAGTGTTCTGTGATGGATTCTGTGCAGCACTGGATTCTACTTTTCTAGCTCATAAACTGAATTGTCACAGAGTGGAGAACCGCAATTGATTTTTCTGCCCTATCAGGTTATTTTTAGTGTAGAGAGCAGAAAATCGTTGAGAATTATTACAGGTTCAGGAAGAATGGATTATAAAAAGTTTGTTGGTTTCTTTCTAAGAATGTGCTCTGCCCTGTGGTAAGTGCATTTTTAAGTGCTCCAAGCTAATTTGTATAGAAGATACTTTGAGGTTCCATAGCCTGTGACTCATCTTGTGTATTTATGGTCTGTCTGTCTTGGAAAAGATAGAACGTGAGACCCAGCAGACTGCAAATGGAAGAGAGCTGGGGTTAAAACTTTGACCTCTGAAACGTGTGAGATTTTTGAGCTTGGAAGTCAACAGAGCTAGGATTTCACTTGTGACCTGTATTCCTTGACACTGCAAACCAGTCAGCCATCAGGACACACAGTATATTTCTACCTGTCATTTCAGTATGCGTGGTTCTTGGGTTACTCATTGCCATATGAACAATACATTTCCCTCCTACTGTTGCCAAGTTGTTGTGGTGATTGGGAGTTGTTTCCCTCTTTCTTTGGTGTGATTATGCAGTTAGACACCTTAATAAAACCTCAGTCTTTTTAATTGAAGCATTGCTTTTGTACTCATCACCTTTTGTTAGCTGCACAGTTCACTGATATAAAAATTATAATAACGTGCAACAGAAGGCACATACTGGGGTAGAACTCTGATGCACTTAGTGTTGTATCGTAGAAAAAGCTACAGGTCACCTTCTTGAGAAAGAAACCTTGCAGCTGGTATTTATTTGGATTACAGAAAATAGCTCTATGCAGGATCTCACAAAGCAGGATCACCTAAGCTACTCCTTTAATGTTTGTCTAATCTATTTTTAAAAACATCTGGTGATGGAAACTCCACAGGATCTAGGGCAATCCATTTTAGTAAAGAATACTTCTATTCCCTGGTAAATAGGGGACAATGAAAGAAGCTGATTAAGGACAACGGTTAAAAGAACAGTGGAAAGTAATTTAAATTCAATATATTTTTATTCTTTGTAAATACAATGAGTACAACTTTTTAACTTCACAAATCGGTTAATCCACTTTGTACAGGAAAAGTTTTACTCATTCTATGATAGTTCAAGTGCTGATCTTCCTCAGTGCTAGTTCCTAATAACAAATCAAATTTTGAAAAGTACAGCAGCTATCTTTAAATGTTTTTTTTTTCTACATTATTCGTACATCAAATAAGCAGCTTATAACGTTCTTGTGTGTGAGAGGGTGTAGGTGAACAAGGCTTCAAAATTAGAACCTGGAGTTTTCTAAAAAGGCATTGGAGACTTTTGGAAATTGTTAGCATTGTATCAGTCAACAACCTTTATTTCTTTGAAATAAAATTCCTTCCATTGATTTTTTTTATAGTCATTTCATTTCTCTGCACATCTCATCGACAAAGGGTTTGGCCACCGTTGCCTTTGGTTTCAGCACTGTGCCAACAGGACAGCCAGCAGATCACTGAAGCGGTCATCTCCATTGTATTTGGTTTTGCTGTTTTAGTCTTCCTTTCTTGTGTTGTCTCTTTTCAGGTGTGTATATGTGTGTGTGTGTGAATGCATGTCTGTGTGTGGAAGAAGAAGGAGGGAAGGTCGGGGAGGAAATGTATAAAGCTCTTCTGTCTTTGAGATGTTAACCGAACAAATTGTGGTGACATCTGCGTCAAAGATCACCAGCTCATTTTGTAGGAAGAATGGAGCTGCCGTCATAAGCTACCTTTTAATCAGTTCTGAAGGCCACTTCATGATGCATTATAGCAGAAGCAATGTTTTGGTAACTTGGTCTCAAATGTTGCCTATCATATTAAAAACATTTTCCCAACATAGGCTACTTTTAAAACAATTCTGAAGGCCACCACATCTTGTGTTACAACAGAAGCCAAGTTTGGTCACCCGGTTCCAAATACTGAACAAGCTAAAGTACCTTCTTTCACATTTTGTCTCAGATCTGCCAGTTGAATGAGAGAATAGCAGAGTCTTTGTTAACTATGACTGGCATCTGAATTGCCTCCATCCTGTAGTAACAGGAATAGCAGCCAAATTCCAACCACTTTCACTTTTTCTGTAGAACAAAGCATTCTCTCCATGATCTAAATCACTCTGTTCAGAGCAGCAGAATCATATCTACTGGGGTATTTTTTGTCAATGAGTTTAAGGACTAAACATTCCCAGGCTTATGCTTCCTGCAGATTTTGTTAGTTGAGGCTTATTCTCCATAGATAAAAGTTCTTCTCAAACTGTCCATCCTGATTGTTTATTTTAAGGTAACTTATATGTCACTGGATTTGTACATATCTGAGAGCAGTCTTGTAATAGGTACATTCCCAATGGTCTTTTTGAAAAACACTTCTTCTATTGTAGATGGACTAATTGAACGTAAAGCTGGTAAAAGCAATAGAAGTTTTCCAAAACGACAGGGTTGTGTGGGATACCTAGGAGACAGAGAGAAAAAGAATTTCGTTGACGTTTTAAAGTATTTTTTCAAAGGAAGGACTTTATTTTATAGAAAAAGACCAATATTTACTAAATTGCACAGGTGATGCTACCTCTGTGTCCCAGTTTGAGACAAATTTGGGAGGAAACTCCATAACGTCAACCTAAGTGCAGTCTGCATGGTCCAGAATGACTCAGAATCTAGCGGGATACTAGTGTCACCCCAGGACACTGTGCCAAAACCCTGTGTTTTGTACTTGTGTGAGCAAGAGGGATGACTCCAAGGAAAACTCTCCATGGCAGTCAGCAGAACATCGGACCAGGTTTCTGAGTTTTGTTTAGCTTCTTTGTTCATTCCCCTAGAGCAGCAGCAGTACAAAACTGGAGCTGCTCTGATGTGTCCCTCATACAGCAATGTTCTCATTGCAGTTCAGGGAAGAGCTTGACTTGTAGTAACTACCCTGTCATTTGAAGTAAGTTTAAAACTAGCTGGGTTGTCATGGTAATCATTTTGCCCCCTTTTGGTTAGCAGATATATTGAATAACAATTGACATTTGTAAGGAAAGTTTTTGTTAAAGAAGCTGTGTTTCTCCCCAGGTAATGTGTTTGTGTATAGGATGTTTTCCATCCTTTCTCCCAGCTTTTGAAGCCAGCACAGCATAGGGTGTGCATTTCTAGCTGCGCTTATGCTGTCTTTACAACAGGATCAAAGGGCTAATACTGCAGTGACTTTGGCAGGAGAGTAAATTCAAGCCTGAGGATGAAACACACAGGCTGAAAGCCCTCTCACAGTGGAGTCTGAGTGAGAGTCCTGTCAGAGAACTGCACTTTTCCCTTGGAAAAGGATATTGTTTACAACACACACTGGGTAGCACGGTATCTAAATACTTCCAGCAACACAGAAATGCTGTGGAAAAGCTGTTCCCTTGGAAGGGAAGATATCGCTATGCGTTCCTCCCTGGCTTCTCTCTCCAACAGGCTCTGTCTCACTTAAGGTCCCCAGGGAGCAATCTTCATGGAAAAGGCCTTCCATAAGAACAGGAAGAGACTGCTATGCAGCAGTTACTCTTTTTGCTCTGAAGCAGCCATAACTGGAAGAAATTTGCATTTTTACTTCCATCCCCAGTGCAGGCCATTCCCAGTAGACTAATAGAAGAGCTTCAGAGACTGCCACCATCTAGTCTGTGATGCTGATAGGACTTCTGACTGACAGAGCTACTATGACAGCAAATCAAAACTTCGGAGGGAAAAAATTGTATAAAAGTTTCTCTTCCACTGCTCCATCTCCAACTGTTTTAGTCTCATGGACCTTCACTGCAACTAAAGGACTTTGCTGTGGCACCACAAATTCACAAATTCTGGGGCTTTCTGGGGATTCACAAATTCTGAGGCTTTCATTTGAACCTGATCACAAACTCTGGGCAGCATCTTGGAAGAGCCACTTAAAGAAGAGCTCCTAGTGTTCTGATTTCTGTGTCTGCAAAATGGAGGAGGTTATATGGGAACTAGAGATCACGCATGAAAGGCGCTCACAGTGGTCTGAGATGCCACATTTTGAGCATCACTTTTAGTGGTATTTGATTGAATAAAATGTAGAGGAAAATTTAGCCCTCTGAACTGCAACATGTTGCACAGCCATTATCACTTCCCAGAGGAATAGCTCTCCTTTTAACACCTTTCTGTTTGTTTAAAAACACCCATGTGCTGGAGCACACCCGAAGAGGAGCAACAAAGCTGGTAAGGATCTAGAGCACAAGTCCTGGTTAAGGGTCTGGAGGAACAGCTAAGGGAGTTGCAGTTATTTAGTCTGAAGAAAAGGAGGCTAAGGGGAGGCTTTAGCACTCTCTACCTGAAAGTGCAGTGACTTTGGTTTTGGTCCCTGGTCCCAGTCACAAACAATAGGACAAGAGGAAATGGCCTCAAGTTGCACCAATGGAGCTTTAGTTTGGATATTAGGAAAAATTTCTTTCCCAATAAGTTTGTCAAGCACTGGAACAAGCTGCACAGGGAAAGTGGTGGAGTCATCATCCCTGAAGGTATTTCAAACACGTGTAGATGTGGCACTTGGAAACATGATTTAATGACAGACTTGGCAGCATGAATGGTTGAACTGGATGATTTTAAGGATCCTTTCCAACATTTTCTATGGTTCTATTTCAGAAATCCCAGTAGGCTGACAGCCAATGTATACTCTCTGTAGCAGCCTGACCCCCATTTCAGTCAGTGCAAATGCCACCCTCTGTGCCAGGAGAGCAGGATTTTACCCCAGCCCCTGCCAGAAGCATTGACAGAAGTCACCACTGACCTGGTGTGAATGTAGCTGTTCAGGGTGAGCTGGGCTTCATCTTGAAGGGCTGCTATGGCGGCAGCATTTCGGAAACTCCTCAGTTCAGAACCACTGTGTGTGGGCACTGGAAAGCAGATCAGTTACTAGTTCAGCTTGACTCTTGGGTGGATCAAAACAGTTCAGCTAGTGCTATCAATGGAAATTAAATGTTCCCATTAGTTCCCCAGCACTCCACCGTCAGCCCTTTCAAAAGGCAGCAATGACTACTGGAATTCAATACCGGGAAACCTACTGGGTGATACAAAGCTATGCCTGGTTGAAAACATCACTTTAAAGCAGCAACCTCATAGTTATCAGACCAGACAAGCGAGAGATCCTTTCTGCTTACCAGCTTTAAAAGTGACAATGCATTTGAGACAGGCAAATTCAGTAGCATCTAGCCGAAGTTGTCTAAATCTAGCCACAACCTCCTGTAAGGCCTGTATTTCTGAAATAATTTTATTCAGCTTCTGAGAATCTGTATTGTCACCGTTCATGCCTGAAACAGAAACAGAAGAAATAAATAATATTAAAGGCATTTGCTTTATTTTATATTGATTTCTGACAAAATCTTCTGTATCAATGTCCTCTCTATTGTCACTCTTGTCTATCTGATTCCATGTAAACTGACTATATTGTATGAAAGTTAATATAAAATCTTCTCTTGGATGATAACAAACACAGTAATTTGCATTTAAATGACAATGCAAGCAGTCATGAATACAACAAAACAACATTATTTGCATTTAAATATAGATTTATAAATGACAGGTATGCTCTATTGTTCAGTAGGAATTTGTTATTCTTTACATGTTGTTCTTTTTTCAGTAATGTATTTTTATGGTAATTTTTGTAACAAAGTCATTAAATTGTGCAATTCTTACCAGATACAGCCAGTAGAGTGTTAGCATCAACTGGAATGGCCCATTGTGCTATTCCTAGAACAAACAGTTCTCTCCAAGCATCTTCCAAAAGCATCAGCTGTCATACAATAGATGTACAATATAACATAGTGTATAATTTATAGATTTATAAACAATTTAAATATGTAAATTTCTGTTATTTTAAAAACTACTTTAAATGCCTGTCATGGTATTTCCCCCACAGCATTCATTAGCTCTTCTCTTAGCCTTTTGAGAAGGTGTCTAGAAATAAGTCTATGCATTGTAGAAAAACACTGAGGGTTGGCTCACTGTGCACCGTGTTGTGGACCAAAAGGGAAGAGAAAGAAAAAGAGAACTCTTTTCCCAGAGCATTTGCTCACAACATGAGCACTCTTGCTTGCTCAGCATGGTATGGGTTCTCCCCCCGCTCAGCACTTATACAGCTGTTCTAGGACAGGTTGGGTGAGTGCTTTCCTCTTGCTCTCTGGGAATTACTCCTTTCCCTCAGGAAGGCAGAATTTTGTGAAGAAAAGCATGGATAACATCCTGCATCAGTGTAGGGAGCAGTGCTTTAGAGCACACACCCATCTCATAACCCCTTCCTTACTAAGCCAGTCTCTACATCTGTCAAGCACAGCATCTGGACACACCAACAATTTCTCAGTGTCACTTGTTTTTCTGCTTTTTTGCTTAAGACCACTCAGAAATTCCAGGCACTAAGAGCTATTTCCTTTCAAAGATACAAATATCCAGGCACCTACACTGACAGCCTTGCTGGTTCTCTGCAGTTTTTGCACATTGCATGTCTGTATGGATGATGTGTTTTTCTTTGTTTTCTCTGAGGCAATGCTTGTGATTTCCCCGAAGGTGCATTTGAAGAGGAGAAAAGACCTCTGGAAATGCAGACTGGCAAAGCCAGAACAGACATGTCTAGTCTTGAGGGCATCTGTGGGTTGTTAGCCCACATCAACTCTTAAGAGAGGTTTGGAGGACCTCTTGTTCAGCTGAAGTTCATGGCCAAAGGGCATGTGGTGGTGCGTACGTGTTGCTGGGACCTTGTGTCTCAAAATAGGGTGGGAGAGTTTTGAAGGGGTGAGAACTGTAGTGGGCTCAGAAAGTATCTTCCAGCAGCTCCATGCAGTGAAAGCAGATTGCCCAAAACTTAAGCAGAAAAAAAAGAAAATGAAGCCACCAAACCAAAACTCCAAAACCTGCAATCATTGATGTTGCTATGGTCCCTGAAACTATCAGCAGCTTAGCTTCTTAGCAAAAGAGGAAGGAGGGTATTTTAAGTATGTAAAGAGTCTGTAAAGAAGAACAAAGTAAAAAAAGATGCTGTACCAAGTTAATGATCATATCCTTAGAATCAGATAGGCGAAAGTAGTAGGTGATACAGAAAGCATAAATAAAAGCAAATCCTTCATCTATGTGCAAACTCTTAACAATATTGCTGTTCAGGACAGTGTTACTTGTTGCCAGCCACTAGGACACCACAATCGGCAAAAACTGCACAGGAAATTCTACCTGAATATGAGGAAAAACTTCTTTACTGTGCACCAAGCACTGGAACAGGTTACCCAAAGTGGTTATGGAGTCTCTCCCACTGGAGAGACTCAAGAACTGGCTGGATACAGTCCTGTGCCATGTGCTCTGCAATGACCCTGCTTGGGCAGGGATGTTGGATCAGATGTGATCCCTTCCAACCTGATCCCTCCTGTGATTCCATGATTACAAGTTTTAAACCATCCTGTTCCAATCTGAATTCTCAGATTCTCAGAGTCTCTGCTCTCAACTTGTCTCTGCAGGATTATATCCATTTTGTGCCTTTTTGCCCTGTGTGCTTTGCAGAACTTCTCCATAACCTAAAGGAATTGTGACAGGAAGGTGCTCATGTCTCTGCATACAGTTGCTGTTTGAAACACTTACATTGGATTTTACAGTACCAAAAACTGCCTAGATTATTGCCTGAAATGGAGATGGGGAGGGGGTGCTGTGTCTAGAGTGTGGTGCCCATCTCAGCTTTCTTCTGAGAGCAGATGAATCTACTCTTTAAGTTTCCTAACCACTGCAGCCTGCAAGCCCAGTCCCTCCTCTGGATAATCCCACCTGATTGATGTGCAGGTGTCTGTATGACATAGGAAATTATTTGCCAGCCTTTCATTTGCTTTTGTCATTTGCTTTTTTTTGTCATTCATTCATGCAGATACAATGGCAATGAATGGTGGTTCCTGGAAGATATCAATTTCATATTTTCTTTCCCACTAAGTCTGTAAAGTCAGAAGACTTTAGAAATAAGAGACTATTCCAATATCTAAAGCTTTCTTCATGCCTACGCATAAGTCTGTAAAACCACCAATTAAAACAATTCATGCTGAAGTCATACTCAGCCTTCCTTCTTCAAAGAAACAACAAATAGCAGGCTTTCTGAACAACTGGTTTTGCTTCTTAATCAACCCCATCCTTGGTGTGACCTTTTGTTGGTGAGCTGCATTGGGCCAACCTGTCTCACAGATAACGTGGGCAGGTGTGTGCAGACCAGCAGGACTAGAAACATGACATTTTTTGTTGTGTGGTTTCCGGTTCAAGATGGATTTATCTGTATGAATCTAGGGAAGGGAAACAGCCTCTGTTTTACCAGAGGTAAGCAATGCAGCAATGCTCAGACTCTGTTTTTATCAGCAAATTGGTTTCTATTTATTTCCCTGCCTTCAAGATAAAACTGCCCCAGAGTCCTGAAATTATAGTGCACTTGCCTTTTTAGAAGAGCACAAAAAGAAAAGCAAAATTCAGGAAAATATTTTAGTCTCTCCTCAGCCAGATGTCAGGGATACCAAAAGGGAAATGCAGACATTTACAGCTGGGCCATGGTCAAATTAAATAAAGCAATAGCAATGTTATAAAAATCAAATGTATGATTATTCATGAAATAAGGTGATTAAAATCAGAATTATTTCTTCTCTGGCTCTCCTAGGTATGACAGGGGAATCATGCAGAAGGAGTCCCAAATCAAATCTTTTGAACTGAGCAGCTCTGAGTTTTGAGGAGGCTGACTTGCAATGAGGTACAGCAGGTGAGAGTGATGTTAAGGAAAGGCTGGGTTTTTCATATGTTATTCACTAAGATTAGTCCCTGCTACGAAAGTGAAGGAGGCAGTGGGTTATTTAGTGGGAGCTCTGTGGTGTCTGTGGTAGATAAGCAGGCCGTGCTGTTTGAGGCATACTTGGTCACATGCCATGGAGGTTCCCCCTGCTTCCAGATCCTGCTGCCTCCTCCCCTGCACACTAACAGAGATGATGGTGTGGGAAATGCCTCCCTATTATGTCAGATAAACCTTTGCCTAGGGAGCCTCCTGTGGGCATTACTGGTCCAGAGATGGACCCAGTCTCCTCCTGTGTGCTGGGGCTGCTGCTGGAGCAGCGCACCTGCTTCTTGTCCCTAACACTTGAGCCTGTTTCTTTGGTTGCTCACTGTGACAGACCCAGTGCTCCACAGGGTTAGTGGCAGCAGAAGACACGATTAGAGAGCAGCAGGATGCCACACTGGATTGTTGCTACTGGCATTTGTCGCCTTCCAGGCCCTGTCTCATCGCTCCCCTCATCCTCACTGCATAGCAGGACTGCAGGTGGAGCTGAGCAGCATTCCTCTTTGTCTAATTTCACAACAAGGATTTCAAGACGTGGGTTTGGTGCTAGAAAATGAGGATTTTTATGTACCTTATCTTTATAACACATTATGGCCATCATTATTTACTTTTAGATTGAAAACACTTGTTTTTCTAAGAAGCTCTTTTCTTGTAGTTGAAAATACATATTTGCATATCAACTGCAACACTTGTAATGTGCTTCTGGGGAGAGGATCTAGTTCCTCTGACAACTGCTATGTAACATCTATGGCACAGTTTTTCTAGTTACCATTTTGGTAAATTAGCTCAATCATATCAAAGTAATAGATGTCTTTTATGACTGGAGCTTTGTGTAGATTTCCACCCTTCCATTTTACAATTATCTGATTACTTTTTTAAAAATTGGTGCACTATACAAAGCACACTGAGTCCTCATCAAGAATCAAGTCATTAAGAAATTGTTTCATCTTGTATGGTTCACCTATGATTTACTTGAGGCAAAGGGAAATTATCATAGAGAAAAACAAAACATATTAGGGAAGATTTTAATTAATGGTACAAAATACTGGGGGCTGGCCAAATACCGCTTCCACCATATTGATGTAATTGTAAACCAAGGTGAATAAGGGAAAAAATGTTGTCTGTGTAAACAGTTGAGAGAAGAGGAGAAGAAGAGGAGGAGAAGAAGAAGGAGGAGGAGGAGGGAAGCGGGGGGAGGAGGAAGAACTGGTAGAGCAGGAGGAGGAGAATTGGTCTTCAGAAACAACCTCAGTCAGATCCTGAGACCATAAACTTAACTAAGCATTTCTCATCCCAAAATAGCAAAGTTAGATGCTATTCCCATTTTATGGAAGGAAAAGTTGTCCTACAAGTAGAGAAGCAGTTTGAGTATGCTAAGCTTGGTCTGCAGCCTGGTGATTTCTCCTCTAGCACTTGTCCTTCCATAATATTCATTTTATGTTCGATTCCTTTTTCCTGGCTTGATTTTTCACTTGCTTCATGAGATAAAAGTTGGAGGAAAGCAGTTTCTAAATCACTGCCTGGTTTTCAGGGACAGACTGAAACGTTGCACTGAACTTCAGAGCTGCTGAAGTCCATTACGGGTTTCAGGGTCTAGGGCTGGAAGTTCAGGACCCAATGTGAATTCTGCGCCTTCTTTAACAGGCAGACCAGGTCAATGCCACTCCCACTGCCACTGCCTTACCTGGTCTTGTAAGGACAAGGTGGAGAAGGCTGGGACACTTTTGGCCCACTTGATGCTCATGAACAGAAGTCTGGCTGCCGACTCACAGACGGATTCAGTGGCCACTTCGTAGAGATACATAGGGGTACCGTTGACTTCATGTGGGTACTAATGTCAAAGAGAAAATAAAGCCATTTCACACAGTGTCACCAAGGCAGCCCGCTCTTCCTCTTCCCTGCATTCCGTGCTCCTTCTCATGCCCAATACAGAGTGTGCACTCTCGTGTTCTGCAAGCAGAGGGCATTGCTTGCAGTGGGCTCACTCCAAACTGCTCCTTGCTGCTGATCCATGTGGATGAGCCCTACTAAAGAAACTGTTCAGAGCAGGAGGTTGAAAGGAGAATGAAATTATTGCATCAGGGGAGGGGGGAAAGTGTACCAAAGTTATGTGTCATGCTTTACTCTGTTATACAATAGCGCACGTCTGATAGCAGAGTTAGAAAAATAAAAATTTGATTAACAACATGTAGTTTGTAACCTTGCTTCAGAAGCTGATTTAGCATTCCAGCCCTGCTCAGCAAAGCTGTAAATATTCATTTAGCCTAAACCTTCATCTTGCTCCCTGACTGCAACAGGCTGTAAGTAGATGCACAGAGATAAGTGTAACTATCTAGAGGATGTGTAGGGGTTGAATGGAGTTATGTTTTCAAGTGCGTGCTACATTTTCTTGCCAAAATAAATTCTGATTCAGCATTTTTCAAAATTACCACACAAAACTATATGTTGTGACCACGCTTATGATGGGTTCTGCCAAGCTATGTACCAGCCCTGAAAATGCAGAACTATTTAAGCAGTTTCTTCTGTGATTTTTTTAGATGCTGTGAAGATGCAAAACGCCATTGCAAATGGGCTAATGAAAAACATCACCTTTCAGCTAATTCCTGTGCAGCTGAGGCCATAGCAGTGCTTCCACTGGGCTGCTTAGGAAATGTCACAACCAAGAAGTGCAGAGAGCCAGCTTAGCCAAGTTTGGGTTTTGTGTCTGTGGGGACAAGCTGCAGGCTTTGGTCAGTACACAAAGTACCCTCTGGACAACACCACCGTGGAGATTGGCATTTCGCTGGAGAAAACTCATTCACAGGGATTGCACTCCTTGTGAAACAAGGTTTAAAACTGACTTGTGGATGGGCTCCAGGCAGGAGGAGCGCTTCTGCATCCATGAAGGTATAAGAATGTATGAGACAGGGTTTGTATGGAGCAGGTTATCAGTTGATCCTGCTGCATACCCCTTCTCCAGAGGGTATTGCACCTCATATCCTCACAGCTTTTAGGGGTGTAACAAAAGTCCCCACCGCAACCCACAAAAAGCTTCAAGCCTTGCTGTTTGCCATGTCTACCCCAGAGGCAGGAAGGAGCCGACAGGTTGCAGGCACCTCAGCAGCAAGGTTTGCAGCCCGCCGGGGGCCAGGGCAGCGGCTGACCTTGGGGGTGGGCTGTGCCAGGCCCACTAGAGCCTGTCTCTCCGGGGTGCCAGTGACAGCGGCCAGCTCCAGGCCGTGCGGCTCCAGCTGGGAGACGGCGGTAAAGAAGGCGGGTGCCGGCAGGGCGGCAGCGGGGAAGTGCGGGGCTCCGCCGCTCTCCTCCTTGTGCCCGCGGAAGTAGAGGGCCACCTGCTTCCGTATCGTCGACGTCCGGGGGCCCCGCTCGTGCTGCACCGCTGTGGGGCATCAAAGAGAGGCGAGGGAGTCACCTCGGGACCCGCACTGCGTGCCCCGCACTGCCCGACCGGGCTTCCCTCCCTCCCTGCCGTTTTCTGAGGCCAGCCCTGTGCGCCCCGCCCGAGAGGTGTCTGGGGAGAAGTGTCTGAAGGTGCCGCAGGATGGGGGGGTCATCAGGGGCCGGGCCAAGGAGACACCGGTGTCACACAGCGCTCCTCAGTTCAGAGCAGCTCCCTCCTGCTGCCCCGCCACCCAGCCCCGGGACAGGGGGAGCAGGTACCATCTTTGTTCATGTTGACCTCCAAGCACTTCTTCAGCCGGCAGGCTCGGCACTGGTTCCTGTGCGTCTTGTCCACCGGGCANCGCGCTCCCAGCCCGACATCCCCGCGGGGCCGCCCCGGGAGTGGAGAGGAGAGCGGCCGGAGCAGAAGGGGGAGAGCGGCGCTGCCTCCGCCTGGGCGCGGGCACGACACGCCGGCGTGTAAACCCATGGCTGTCCATCGCCTGGCTGTGCCGAGGCTCGCCGGGAGGCTGCGCCTCTCTGTCCCCCCATAACCAGGCGGTGTGCTGGCTGCGCCCTCCCGCTGCCCGCATCCCTCCTTCTCCCTGCGCATCTCCCTCATCCTTTCCTGTGGGCTGGGGCGGGGGGAGGCGGTCTGGGGCACCCAGCGCCCGGCCTCGGCCCGGGTCCCCTGGCAAGGGAGGGTGAGGCTGCGTGGCTGCTGCATCCTGCTGCCGGTGTCTCTGTTGGCGGGGCAAGGGCAATGCGGGCCCCTGGGGAAATGCAGGGTAGGGGGTGCAGGCGGTGAGGGGGCTGGGCTGCGGCTGGTACCTGGTTTCCTGATTTGCAAACATAGGTCCTATTCCTCCTGATGCTTCGCTTGAAAAATCCCGAGCACCCATCGCAGGCGTAAACCCCATAGTGCTTTCCGGAGCTGCGGTCCCCACACACTTTGCAAGGGATGTCTAAAATGCGACCTGAAAGCAGAGAAGGGAAAGAGGGAGAGAGAGAGCTCTCAGCAATCTGACCTCCGGAGGGATTAGCCCCAGAGCCGCAGTACAAGCAAAATAATGAAGTGATTTTATAGCCAACTTTCTTTTCCTTGAGCAAGTGTCAGTTTTCTACAATGAGCATTATTCATGCCCCGCTACGTTTATTTGGATCTTCTATAATCGCCAAGACCCATTTTGGAAGGGAAGATTACAGCAGCGGGAGCAGCAGTCTTGCCTGCGAGAAGTGAGGATGAAGGGGGAGGGGAGGGAATTCGGGGGGTTTGGTGAGGGGGGTGTGTGTTCCTCTCGCTTTCTGGCGCTCGGCAAACAGGACGACACTTTCCTTGGGCAGGAGAGCAGTCAGGAGACCGATGCACAGAATAAACCAAACCAAAACAAAATAAAATGACCGAGAAGCCAAGTGCCCTTCTCTCCCCGCTAGGAACCCTGGCGAAAGGGGGCTGATTTCCGCCGCAGAGAAGGCGTGATATTTTCTTCACCCCAAAANGCTCCGCCTCGCCCGCAGCCCCCGCGCCGCCGGGCGCTCCTTTCGTACCGCCTTTGACTGGGGTTGCAAATGCTCTCAGGGAGACGTAAAAACTCGTACAGAGGCTAGTGCAGCCCGGTTCAAGAAACCCGCCAAAACCCCGCTCGGCTCCTGCCTTTTCTCCGTTTTTTTTTTCTTCTCTCTTCTGCTCTTTTTCTTTTTCTTTTTTTTTTTTTTTCCTTTTGTTTTTTTTTTTTTTTTTCTTTTTCCTTTAGTTTTTTTTTTCTTATAATTTCTTTTCATTTTCATGTTTCTTTTCGTTTTCCTTGTCCTCTTTTTGTTTTTCCTTCAATTATTTTCTATTCTTTTTCCTTTCGTTTTCCTTGTCCTTGTTTTTTTTCTTATTCTCTTCCTTTTCCTTGTTTTCTTTTTCTTATTCTCTTCCTTTTCCTCGTTCGTTTTTTGTTTTTCCTTTAATCTTTTTCTTGTCCTTTTCCGTTTCCTTGTTCTCTCTTCTCTTCTCTTCTCTTCTCTTCTCTTCTCTTCTCTTCTCTTCTCTTCTCTTCTCTTCTCTTCTCTTCTCTTCTCTTCTCTTCTCTTTTCTCTTCTTTCTCTTTTTTCCCTCTGCCTCAAACAGCCTTCTTCCCTCTTGCCAGGACTTAAGTTGGAAGTTCAGTCCCTCTCACCAAACCTTGGTCTCCAAACTCCAATGGAGGGCTCTCGGGGGTGATATATTTGCTTGGAAGTAGTTCAGGGACAGCCCCGGCTACGGGTGGCTGAGGATGGAGGGGGGAAAGCGGCAGCGTGCGGAGCAGTGCTGGGGGGCGGGAGG
>WEZZ01034034.1:66131-88711 GCA_013400585.1 Chloropsis cyanopogon | reverse complement strand
TCCTGGAGGCGCAGGGCGGGCTGTGCTCCCGCTCCCCGGCGCCGGGACTTGTTGCAGGACGGCCGTGCCAGGAGCCCGCCCTTGCCCGGAGGAATTGCTTCGACCCCCGGGCACCGCCGCCCTCGGTGCCCCTCAGCAGCTCGCCACCTCGTCCCAGGAGCGCTGCCAGAGCCGCGGTGCAGGGGGGCGGCGAGGGGCCAGAGGTGGGACCCTTTCTCCGCTCTGGTTTCACCGAGAGGCTGCCGAGCTCTCCCACTCCTGTTGGGAACTGAGGGGTGAGAGCTGCTAGAGCAGCCGAAGGAAGGTGAGAGGTGCGCATCTGGGGAGGAAGGAAAGGCTGTCTCTCCCGCCGGTGCAAGCTGGGGCGGGCAGCGGCACCAGAGAGCCGGGACGGCAGGTGCTGTCCCCCGGTCCCGTCCTTCTCATCCCTGTCACTCGTGTGAGGTGTTGATTCACCGCAACTGACTTTCCCCTTGTTGGTTGTGATCCTGAGGGAATGCAGTGCTCAGCCCAGTCCCAAACACACTGTCCCCGTCCTCTAGCACTTCGTATTTCATCCTTGCATCTTTCTATCTCGGGTTTTGGGTGATTCCTCATGCGCTGGTACTGTGAGTGTGTCACAGGCTGCATGACTCCAGGCAGCGCTGGAATCCCAGTGACTTTCTGCTCTTTGCTCCCCACGAGACCAGTGCATCCACGGCACAGAAGGAAGCCTTGAACCAGGACAAGCCTGGTCCTGCCTAACACTGAGGGACACTGTCCAGAGGACTGGGAAGTTGCTCAGGGAGATCTCAGAAAGCAAAGAAACTGGTGGATCAGGGAATGCAGACAAATTCACTCCAAATCTGCTTCCAGGGAGGCAGGGAAAAGTTCGGCTCCTTGAGCCATGTGGAAAGCAACAGGGAAGGAGATGCTACATTAGCAAGGTCTGAAGGCCAAAAGAAAGAGGATTAAATGGCAGCAGGGCCCAAATCTGGGCCCAGCATCCCCTGCTCTAGAGAGGCAAATCTCTGGCCTTATAGCAGCCACAGTTGTTCGTGTTGGAAACTCAAAGCCACCTCAAAAGCACTGCAAAGGCTGATCAGACCATGTCCACAGGTTTCAAATGCACCTGAGACAGGCTGCTCTGAATGCAGATAGGGCTTTCCCTTCCCATGTACAGCATCAGGCTCTGCCAGGAGAAAAAAAAGAAGAGCTTAAACATCCCACCTCTCCCAGACACCCAAAGCTGGCTCTGCGTGTGGGCTGGGGCTGCAGTTGCTGTGGAGAGAGCAAACCATCAACCCTCCCCTGTTCCCTGGGCTGTGCCTGGCATTGCTCTGTAAACCTGTACTGGCTGAGGTTTGTCCTTCGTCTCTTCAGAGCCTTTCCTGAGATTTCTGTGATGGACAGAGATACCTCAGCCCTGAAATTGAAGGCAGGATGCAACTTCCAAGAGTAAAGGGAAGAGCTCTGTCCCACCACCAGCTTTTTGCTCTTTCAGGTTCTATCAAAACTGTTTCCAAGGCCATTTGGACGAAAAGTATTCCAGCTTCCAAAAGGTGAGAAATTATAGTTAACATTTAGTATTTGTAATGATTACCATTATTGCCATTTAACATTTACCATTATTGTTTTTGATGGAGTAGTAGTTAATTTTCTTCATAGTAGCTGGCATAGTGCTATGTTTGGGATTTAGGGTGAGAATGATGTTGATAACACACTGATGTTTTAGTTGTTGCTCAGCAGTGCTTATACTAAGTCAAGGATTTCTCAGCTTCTCATACTGCCCTGCCAGCGAGAAGGCCGAGGGTGTGCAAGAAGATGGGAGGGGATGCTGCTGGGACAGCTGATCCAAACACGCCATAGGTATATCCCATATCATATGGCATCATGCTGAACAAAAAAGCTGGGGAGAGATGGTGAGAGGACTGGCTGGGCAGCAGTCAGTTGGTGGCGAGCAATCACCCATAATTTTCCCTGTATATGCTTTTATCATTATATTATTTTCCCTTCCTTTTCTGTTTCTTNTAAGTCAAGGATTTCTCAGCTTCTCATACTGCCCTGCCAGCGAGAAGGCTGGGGGTGTGCAAGAAGATGGCAGGGGATGATGCTGGGACAACTGACCCAAACTGGCTGTAGGTCTAACCCATATCGTACAGCATCATGCTGAACAAAAAAGCTGGGGAGAGATGGTGAGAGGACTGGCTGGGCAGCAGTCAGTTGGTGGCGAGCAATCACCCATAATTTTCCCTGTATATGCTTTTATCATTATATTATTTTCCCTTCCTTTTCTGTTTCTTTAAGCTGCCTTTATCTCAGCCCACAAGTTTTACCTTTTATTTTGATTCTCTCCCTCACCCCACTGTGCTGGCAGTAAATGCTGGCAGTATGGTGTTTAGCTGTCTGTTGGCTTAAACAGATTTTGTTTATTAAGCAGGCCTACATATACAGAAGATACAGCAATGAAATTTACTGTCTCCTTGTACTGCCTTGGAAATACAAATAGTTGTCAATCCTGCAACAGGAAACAGTGTGTGTTCCCTTCCAAGTGTATCTCCTTGAGGACCCTGGACTCTGATTACCCTTACATGGTGACATTTCTCAGCATTGTGCCATGGCCTCTTGCCAGGTATCTTTTCTTTTCTAGGAGTATGAGCAGCAATAAAAATCCAGCGTGTGACCCATCTTCAAGTACAGCACTCCTTCTGCCTTTATCTTGCTTTTCTCCTCTGGTCTTTGGATGGGGAGCCAAAAGGTCTTCAGTGAATAAAAGGAAAAAAAGGAAAAAGTGAGGAAGGTCAGGTGAGGGAAAAATTTAAGAAGCCAGAGGTGTGTGGATATAGCAGCACAATATATGGAAGTGCAGTTTTCATCTGTTCCTCTCAACAGGAAGCAGGTGGGTAAGATCAGGCAAACCTAACATACCTGTTTTCTTGGAAAGCGGATAAGGAGGGAAAGGATAGAGCTATTTTCTCCCAGGAGGAGGAGCTGCTCTTGCTTTGGGATACTTAAGAAGCTGTGTCCACTCCCCTCATTTGGTGTGTGCCATATGATATCCAGAGATGTCCCTTGGTGCCCTTGGCAGCCCTATGCAGGGACCTGAGTACAGCAGCACCCTTGGAGCATAAATACCTTCAGGGCTTAGCTCTTTCAAATCACTCCAGAAATCCAAGGTGCCTTCCCTTCTTTGTAGGTCAACATCTGTGTTTTTGTGGCACCACCACAAATCCCTTCTCTGTATCCCCCTGCAGGCAGATGGATGGGCAGCATCGCTGTGAAAGCTGCTGAAGGGACCGTGCTGCTCCTTGGCTGTCCCACCACGCTCCTGGTCTGTGGCATGGCTGTGCTTGGCATCCAGCTCAGGCTGCTTCCTGTGTGGGAATTCACCTAACAAACTCTTTTGTGGCATTGAGTTTTCCTTGCAAAGCCCCTGCCCCATGGATGTGTCCCTGGGAGGGCCCTGCACTGTACAACCAGCAGTGGTGGCACTGGCCTTCCTCTTGTCCTTCCTGGGCCATCTCACTCTGCTGGTTTTGGCCAAGGTAGGGAATTTTCTTCACGGGAGCTGGCATAGACCTGTGTTTTGGATTTGTGCTGGAAACAGTGTTGATAACACAGGGATGTTTTCATCACTGCTGAGCAGCGTTTACACAAAGTCAAGGCCTTTCCAGCCTCTCACCCCATCCCACCAGAGAGGGGGTGGGGCAGTGTGAGGAGCTGGGAGGGGACACAGCCGGGACAGCTGACCCCAACAGAGGAAGGAGAAAGGGGAGGATGTTTGGAGTGGTGGCATTTGCCTTCCCAAGTCACTGTTATGTGTGATGCAGCCCTGCTTTCCTGGGGACAGCTGAACACCTGCCTGCCCATGGGAAGCAGTGAATGAATCCCTTGTTTTGCTTTGCTCACGTGCATGGCTTTTGCTTCACCTATTAAGCCGTCTTTATCTCAGCCCATGAATTTTCCCAATTTTACCCTCCCCATTCCCTCCTGTGTTCCACTGTGTGGGAGTGGGCAAGTGGCTGTGTGGGGCTGAGATGCCAGCTGGCGCTAAGCCTCACCACACACCCAAGGCAGCCGATCCCAGGGGCTGAGGATGCTGTGTGGCAGCTGCCCTGGCAGCCCCCATGGGTGCCCTGGGGCCAGGTGCCTTCCAGGGCTGCAGGATCATGCTGAGAGCCCCAGCTAACTAACAAAATCCACAACAGAACAAAAAATACATCACAGTTTTGTGCTGTGGATTTTCTCCAGGTGGACCAAGAAAAGGCTTTTTTCCCAAAATGTGAAAATCCAAGGCACAGAAAGACGACCTGGTGAAGTCTGTCCTGTGAGCACTCCCTATCTCCTGGTGCAAGAGGGATTTCCTTGTGCTCATGTACCCTCTGTAAAACAAAACCACCTTCTGGCTGCAGCTGGGGATGACTTCCCCTGAGCTGCTGGCACCATATGTTCCATCTCTGCATGCTGAGGTGTCCCACAGTGAATGTACCAGTTACCTCTGGCGGGTTTGGGCTTGAACAGACCCCAGTCCATCCTCCACGTGGGGTAATTTACTCAGCCAAGCTCTGGGGAAGACCCGTGTTCCCTGCAGATGCCAGTGAAAAAGTGGTGAGTTTCTCCCTTGTGCGTGCTTGGTTAAGAAAGACAATGGCTGCGAGCAGCAGCGCCCATACAGCTCAATTTCCACATGTGCATCTGATGAGTGCACACCAGCGTTGTGCAGAATAGCAGGGAAATTCATACCTAAGAAAGATAACTGGGGAAAGAGTATCGCTGTAAGCCATGGCACTTCTCCTCAATACTTGCATTCAGGGGTGGAACGAGCCTGAGTTCACTTGCAGCAATGAAATGCCCCATTAATCACGTATGCCTTTGAAAGGGATATGTCAGGCTTGGCTTATACGCCTACACTGGTACCTGATCCCATCTAGACAATGCCAGACAAGCTCTTAACAAAGCGGCTCTAGTTAGTAACTTGACTTATTTGTTAGTTTGCTAGTTAGATATAAATCAAAGTGTCGTAATAAGCCAATGATGTAGCAACAGCTGCAATCTAATTTAGAGAGAAACTGCCTCATTTTAGTTTTCCTGACACGAACACAAAAGACAGTATCAATACTGAGGCTGGCAGAGGCACAGCTGTATAAAAGAAGTGAAAGGTCCAAATAAGAGGGCAAATAAATATATTATAAACCAAATAAAAGAAAACTTTAAAATAAGATTGGCCTTTAACAGTTTTAATTTGTCCGCAAAAGAATTCTGACTACAAGGAATTAATACATCTTGGAGCTATGCTGTAACATTTAAAAATAATTTTATCAGTATAGCAAACAAATATCTCTGGCTACATCGTAAATACTCGTGTGTGCATAGGAAAGACCTGCCTCAGCTATGACTCTGATTGATTGTCCTTTCAATGTAATAATTTCTGTGGTAGACTGGCCTCCCAAATTTTGCTGTAGAAGCCTATTAACAAGCTGACCTTTGAGGCAATTGCAAAAAATACTGTTAGTGGCAGCAGAGAATGCTCTTAGGAAGGGCTGTATTTCTGGCTGGCAATGTAATGGCTCAGCTCCATTGATTTCAATTTGTCTATATCTCTTGATTTTGGCTGGAGACCAGATCTGTGGTATCTATTTTGGGAAATGAATTTAAAAACAACAACAATAAATACTTCCAGATGCAGCATTGAATCAGCATATCATATTCAGCGCTGCTTGAAACTATTGAGTCAGTTGGTGCAGAGAGATTTTTAAGAAGATATGTACAGTTTAATGACTGACTAAGAAATTTATAGACAGGCTTGTTTTATCTCTTGCTTCATAAAATATAGGTCACAGAAGTATCCTTGCAGGTAGAGCAATTAGTGGCAAGTCCAAGCAGAGGAGAGTACAATATGCATCACTCTGCAATTAGCTAAATGTATTATGTGGTTTGTTGGGGTTTTCTGCCTATTGAGATCTCAGACATTGATGAGAGCAAGATGGTGAGCTTGCAAAACCAGTGGCCTGAGCCCCTGTAACAAAATATCACACTGTTGCCACTAAGAAAAGTGGAAAGCAGAGGTCTGCCATGTTCCTCTGTAAAGAGAATTAATCCCGCAGCTATTTACACTTGTCCTGCCTGAGCAGAAAATGTAGTCCAGTGAAAATATACCCCTGAGGCAGATTCTGATCCAGCAGTCTTCCCTCGTAAATATGAAATAAGTAATATTTCAACCAACTTCGTCAGGATCGCCGGGGTGCACGAGAGCTGAAAATGTAACGTGAACAATCAAAGTTTTAGGCAGCCTATCTGGCTGGAAGAGTCCTGTCAGTGCTCAGCTAAGATTTCACCATTAAAATTCAATGCATATCATTGAACTTGCAATGTACTTTGATGGTTTATAAACCCTGGTGCATGGAGTGCTTTCTTCAGTGTGGGGCTCAGATGCTACCAACTCAGGGATTCTGAGCTCTAAGTGCTCTTGAAAAAGACTTCAGATATTTTTACTCATGCCCTCACATGATTTTGCCAGTTATAGTTTTCCTGCGATTGTCACAAAAACATTTTATCACCATAAATATCAGGGAATTACAGGTGCACGTGTATAGGAGATGATATCTCTCTGGTGAGAGGAGATCCACTATCTCTCTGTCTCTTATGAAGCATGGCTTTTTTAAAGGAATACAATTAGGGGAATGTGTTATGAGAATCCCAGGACAGGCTTTTACCTTGTGACTTCGTTCTTCATGTGGCAACACAGAGCACAAAGCACTGAAGCGGTGAATCAAAAACTCCGAGGATCGGCATGGATGCCAATACACCATGGAATGGTGCTTGTGGATTAATAACAGCTAGTAACGCTTACTTTAACTGCTTCTCATAATTACTCTGTTCTGTGACAGTGCTGACACTGGTAAGCAAAATTGTGTGGCAGATCACTTAGCAAAATCAGTAGGAATCCAATGTACAGATTATTGCTCAACAGCGCTTTTATTCCAACTACAAGTGCAGAGATCACACTCCACAGTAAATCATGATGTTTGGGAAACCTCAAGAGTGATCCAAATACTGTAATTTGGCTGCAAATACACATGGGAAGTTGTTACAAACCTACTGTGGGGTTGTTCAACCAGTTTTGTACTGTCAGGAGCATTTGTTTGATTCTTATTTAAATTTTCTATATATTGTCATTGCAGTCAGTGTTGGCTGATGTTACTAAAATCCAGACAGCTCTTCTGCTGGCATGAGGTTGCTGTGATTTAGAACCTGATAGACAAACAGAGGAAATGTGATCTTCTTCTGTTCTTTTTACTATGCACACGGTAAGCACGTTGTAGCAGGTAGAATATTTTCTGTCATATCCAGTAGTGTTTCTTTTCTTTTATTGAAAATCACAAGCAAAATTACTACAAGAGTTTAGTCTTGGAAATCCCATCAATTTGATTGATAACCAGGGCCAATCATGCTAAGGGAATAAATGGTGGGACAGCTAAGCTTCCTCAGGAATACCATTGTCCCTGGTATCACTGCTCTTCCCATTCCAGGAAAGAACAAATGGTACCTTCAGTGGAAAAAACCTGTGCATTTCCACGATAGTTGAAGGAGTGAGGCCTCCACTGGAGAGATGCCATGTGGAGAAAGCTGTGTTTGCATGAATTTGCCATTGTAATGCCTGACTTTCAGCTCATCTCAGTGCATTCTGCCATTGCAAGTTGTGTCCATCCTCACTCACCTGCCCTTATGGCCTCTTAAAATTCCTCTGCAAATGGGGAAGCTCTTAGGTCCTACATCTGCCTCCTGGGACTGAGGATGCTGCTGCTCTGCAACCCTTTGTCCCCTGTGGTGAGAACCTAGAACGTGTGACACCCACTGGTGTGGATGTATCTTGAAGTGTGGAGCCCAACGTTTCAGTTTTAACTCAGACTTTTAAATCAGTTTCAGTTTTAACTCAAAGCATTCTAGTTCTCTTGGAAACAAAATCACTTGGAACAGACCTAACCTAATAGTGAACAAACCCTGCTTCGGGCTGAGTTCTGATTAGGTTGCAGCCACTTGTGCCCTTTTCCTTTCCAGGAGCAGGTGTAAGCAGGCTTAGGGGAACTTGGTGGGTAAAAAGCAGGCTGGTGACATTTTTGATGTCAGTTTAAACTCAGTCTTCATGTCTCTGTCTTTCAGGAAATGCCTTGGGAAGGCCATCAAATAAACAACAGTGGGCTGGGCTATACTCAAACAATGAGGTTCTTTGAGTAATGTAGATAAACCCCATTCCATTTTAGATACAGCGAGACAAAATACTCTGACAGAAGTGCTGGACCACCTGTTACCCAGCAATGGAGTTTCCAGAGCTTGTTTCAAAGTTTTAGGGCTATGTAGCTGCCGTGCATCCATTTCTCATGCCCTCCTTTCAGTCAGATGGTTGCAGCAGATCTACATGAGCAAACTGGACTTCTTCAGCTTGGTTTGGACAGCCAAACTGCCTGAGTGGCAGCATATAAGCACTAAGACTGCAGCAGAACCACTTGTTCTCCCATGAATTTGGCCCCTTTGCCATGTGAAGGCCTCTGGGGAAGAGCAGACTATACTTTCTGTGTAGGTGATTGGATGATGGCTTCTCATATGCAAAAGGCAATTCATGTCAGGTTAAACAACCTTTCCCAACCCTTCCTAGGGAAAAACGGGGCTCTAGATTTCAGCACCATGGTGCTAACAGGAATGTGCTAGCCCCTCGCCTCCCCACCTGCCCAGCAGGTGTAACAGAAGGTGGAGTCACAGGTGAGAGTAGGCATGTTTTTCCATTTTTTCCCAAAATTTGTGCTATTGGAGAAATTGGTCTGACAGGCTTGGGAACTTCCCATTTTCTGCTCTCCAGTGTGAGAGCAAGGCTGGAAGAATCTGTCTGTATATGGATGTGGATCTGCTGGAATCCATGCTGTGGAGAGAGTTCCCTGCACGTTTTCCTGTTCTGGTTTTGGAGTATGGGAGAAAGTTTTGTGGGGAGGAGCAGGTTCCACACATAAGCCAGGGATATTGGGCAGTGCTATGATCTGAGGGTGGGAGCAAGAGCAGTGCCTGTGAATAACTGCAGTTTGCAATGGAGCAGGTTTGACTCTGTCCATGCAAACAGACCTTGAAGTACAAAGGGTGTACCCATACGGAACACAGCAGCATCAGTGTGGGAAACACACGCGTTTATTTCCCCTTTTCCTGCCTGGAATATGACCCCCACTGCACTGTGCATAGGAAAAGGTACCCTAGCCTGTTTGCCAAAAAAATTCTTGCATTGGCTTAAATGCAGTTTTTGGTGGCAGGACCATAGAGAACGAGGCCTGCTCCTCTCAGGGTTGAGCTGGTGCTGGAGTATTTGAGGCTGAGAAGCCCTGGCCAGCCTAGCACATTGCTGTGTAGCAGGCATGACAATGGCATGTAAAAGAAGTTCCCTGAAAGGCTTTCAGAAGTCAGAGCAGCTATACAACAGCCTGGGAGCTTGTTAGCTCCCCGTGCTACATCTGCCTTGAGATGAACAAGAGCCCCCATCAATGCCGTTTCGCCCTTCTGTACCTCAGGCCAGCACCTACCCCACCTGCTCAGGACAGGCTTCCAGACAGACAGACAGACAAGGATGCACTTGCTCTTCCCCCCACACTTCTTTTTCTCCCCTTTTCCCTCCATGGCTTTTTGCTTTTAAAGGTTGCTGCTGACAAATCTATCTATTTGGGGCAAATTGTCAGTGAGAAACTTCCGCTCGAACTCTTTGGGACAAAACTGCCTCTTTGAAAGGGTAAATCCCGTTGCATGAAGGTCTGAACAATGGCCAAATGTGTTGCTGCTACTGCTGCCGCTGCTGCTGGGGCCGGGGCTGTGACAAAGAGCGGATTAATTGGTGCCGCGGCTGACTGGTTCGAGATGGCTCCACTCAGCCCGCGCTGCGGGGAGCCCCATTGACTGGGCCCCGAGTCCCACTTTTCACAAACTCCAAACAAAAGTCAATTTCTTTTTTATAAGGCGAGGGAAGAAAAAAAAAATCAGTTCATGTTTGAGCTCGGGAAGTTGACTTGTTGGATTATAGGGCGTCATGCTCTCTCTGTCTGTCTCTCCCATGCTTTAAAGTTGCTTCTCCCACTAAGAGAAGAGTGAAGAGGGGAAAATGGAAGCAAAAGGAAGCCGTTCTCGTCGGTGTGAGAATGAGAGTGGGCTCTGGGAATAGAAACTATACCAAGGACCCTAAACTATGCAACAAGCAGGGGCTCTTCTTTTGGGGGGGTTAAACCTCTTCAGCCATCTGATGCTGTTTCAAAAGCTGTCTGCAGGACATTCAATCCGTAGGCTGATTGTCCTGTCCGGGAATGAAACTGAGCCAACATGGTCAAAGTCAGCATATCCATGTGGGACTTCACGACCAGCAGTGTCTCCTGGCTTTTTCCATCAGGGAAGGTTTTCTCATGTGGGAGTGGGCAACACAAATAGATGTCTCGTGTCCTTCTTGAATAACCTTTGACTTCCTCTGACTCTAAGCAGGTCAAACAAGGAAGTGTAGAATGAGGTTCCCAGGAGGTATATCCCAGGCACTCAGAAAAACTACAATATATACAGGAGGAATCAGAGAAAGAGAGAGGAAAAAAGAAAGAGAACTGGGGGATTACTCTTGTGCATACAGATGTTAATAGCCATTACCAAATTGGCATGGTTTCTGCAGCTGAGGTTATACAGGAGCATTTTGGGAAGTTAATCCCTGTAATTGCTTTGATAATCTTGTGGTATTTAAGGTATCACTTAATCAATATTTAGCTTTTCTTTCAGAAAATAGTGATTCCCAATAAAAGAGAGAGGGTATTATCAGATGTAACTGCTGACCCTCTCCTCCTGGAGGTGGTATAGTATCAGATCTCCAGGTTACCTGCAATTTATTTGCATACATTCCGTCTTTGCAGGGGGATATTTCACACTGGATTCTATTTCTCCCTTTTCTGCAGAGTGGATCCTTTGATCTAACTCTCACTAATTGTTTTGACACAGGGGAGGGAGTAGGGCATCCAACAGTTAAAGTTAATTCCCTTGATTTTTTAAACACTGTTTTCTGCAACTTATTATTACTCTAATGGAAAACACAGCGTGATTTATCATACACAGCTTTGCTGCAGACTATAAGGAGGGAAACAGCTTGAAGTTAGAGTAGAAGAGTACAAGAGTGCAGTGTTTTAATCTGAAGTCAATGATAATTCTTGTGTGTTATATCTCTGTGCACTTTGCTCATGAACTTTTGGTATTTTAAGGTCCACATAAGGTGATTGCAGGTTACATTCCATTTATGTTTTAAGTAGAGCTATATTTGTAAAAATGGGTACAGCAAGATCCAAACAGTGGGAACATCTGTTCACATTATCCGTATAGCTCTGCAAGTATAGCTTAACTTGAAAAGAGCCTCTGGCTTCACTACTGAGCTGGAGGATTTAACACCACACCACACACCCCCCTCCCCTGAACCTTTGACTGTGACCTTCACTATGCCACTGCATTTGCTTTTACCCTCTAGATGTTCCTTGACTTTTGGCTAACCTGACACTGGAAAGACTCAACTATCTTCCCAGGCTGATCCTCTTTTTGTCTGTTTTATATATCTGTATATAGTTCTGAATTAATCCATCTCTGATTTATCAGTGAACAGAGAGAAACGGGAATCAAGACATCTGTAAAAAGCTGAAACGATTAGTTTCATTTATTCTCCTTTTTCTTCCTCCTTACAAAACTCCATCAAGGAAACTCCAAATATATGAAAGTGAAATTTCCTTTATTATACATTAAGTCTGGCATAGAGGTCTACAGGAAGCAAAGAAATCCTGTGCTGGAGCTTTCCCTACTGTTGGGTATGCCGTTAAAATTTTCATGGTTTCCTAAGAGGAGCTTCATTAGTGTGCAGAAGACAATACAAAGAATTATCGTTTTCATTGTGCCCCTATTCTGGCTGTCAACTACCAAGCGCTTAAACGAAAGGAGGTAATTTTCAGCACAGCAGCTGAGTTGTGGGGAACTCCAGGGGAAGGAATGGTCTGATACGTCAAAGGTGTTGGAAAAATCAAAGGGAAAGGGACTGGAGAAGAGGTGGTTAGAACTGACTAGAAGGACATCATTAGTGATTTTAGAGAGAGCAATTCCTGCAGAGTGAAGTGGCTGGAAACCAGACTGCTGAGTGTCAGAGAGGTGAGTTCAAGAGAATGGGAGTAAACTGGTCATTTGAAAGGATAAGAGGTAAGGAGATGAGAAAGGCATAATGGTATGTAGAGGAGGGTTGTTTTTGCAGAGACTTCAGAGGCTTTTTTGAAAACAGACGAAGAGGGTGATCCATAGAAAGAGTCTGCTGGTGTGTCTGGAGAAAGAAAGTGCTAATGAAAGAATGAGTAGCAATAGGGGAGGCTGAAGGGACCCTAGCAGGGAGTGGGTGAAGAATGGATTTTTTTCCAAGCACAAATGCAAAGATGCAGAGGACGAACACAAGGGTCTAGAGAAATTCACCAGACCACATGCCTGGATGAAAAAAGGCAGGATAGAGGCTGGAAGAGTTAGCAGTTAGTGCATGGGGAAGGACAACAACGGAAGCTAAGAGAAGAGCTGAGCCTATCACCAGAAGTGACAAAAAGGAGGGAAAAATAAGACAGTCAGAGTAGCTAAAAAGTAACTGGAGAATGCACAAGGTGTAAAAGGCAGAAACAGCTAAGCAGTGAGGTCAGTGACTCTATGTTGAGCTGGCAGCTGAAACTGGAGTTACAAACAAGCTGCAAAAATCAGCAAGAGAAACCAAATCAGTGACAGTGAGGATGAAAAGGAGTGGTTACCAGGAGCACACTGTAAGGCAGCAGATAAAAGAACAGGAGAAAAGGACTGGCACCATAGCTGGCAGACATAATGGAGGTCACAGTGAGGCAAGGAGAACTGGGGACACAGCAGTGCCATTATGCACAAGGAATTTTGACATATTAATCTAGTTTGAGGCGTGGCCATAAAGGTTTCCAAAGCCCGTGGTCCTGATTCAGCTGGTATAGTTGGGAAGTATAAAAGACGCTCTTAAAATTAAACAACGGCAGATAGGGAAGAATCTATGAATTCTCTTTTTAATTTTTCATCCATATAAACCCCTTGGAGCCCTCAGGACTTGTCAGGTATTTGAATTTGCATCTTGGACAGACTGATCTGTCTTCTCAGCCTGCCATTTTTGCTTCCTATCTAGAGAGTCTAGTGTTCAGCAATGAGCTCTTGCACCAGGACTGAACAAAGTGCTTTCCTTTCACTCCACACTTTCTCTTCAGTGCCCAAGATCAACATACAGGCACCTATATCAACCAGGAGGCATTTAAAAAACATTATTTTGGGGATAAAGCATTTATTTTTTCTTCCTGTCTACTATTGGACAATGCTGAGCAGCTCAGTCACCCTTCCCGTGTCTCAGACTGCAAGTCTAGTGCAGCTCATGCACAAAGTTCTGACACTGTACAGGGGCCTCTGGAGAAATAAAAAGGAGAGTTGTGCTTTTTTCTGTCTTTAGAGCTGTATAGGTGGGTTTTGGCTTCTAAGAGAAGCAGATCTATTGTATTGAAACTTTACAAGTGTGATCTGTATGTGGATCACCCTTGTATGTTTGCTGGCATCAGTTAGGCAACAAGGTAGAGTTGATTTTTCATACCTTTTTCAAACCTTCTGCTTCTCAGAGCCTAGGTTGCTTCTGCCAGAGCACCAAGCAGGGAAAGAAACACTATATTTTTCCTGAAAATAAAACATATTTGGTATGAAAACCACCAAGAAGCAGCAAATGTGCAGCCTTGCTGTGCTTTGTGTAAGGTCACGTCTGAGAGTTGAGCTCACTCTAAAGTTGCAAAGGACAAGGACTGACATCTCTGTTTCTGTTGAGACCGTGGGCTCTCACACGCAGAAAAGTTCAGAGGATGGAGAAAGCCCTTATGGGCCTCCTGGGCTAGGAAGCCAGCTCATCCTACCCCTCAGGGAAGAGAAGGTGGCAAGGTGGAATTTCCAGTTCAGGCAATAGTACTGGAGTTGGAACATTTATAGTATCTTAGGTCCAACTCCAGTCTTGCCAAGGCAGGGGATTCAATGAGTTGGGTTGGACCTCACTCCAGTTTGACCTAAAAAGGATCATGTTTCTGTTGTGACAAGACAAATTAAATGCATTTTAGGTGCCCTGGTTTACACTCTCTGTCCATAAAGCCTTTTTATGGTTATTTGTATGGTTATTTGTATGGTTATTTGTCTGGATGACATCTGAGCATAATTTAATTTAACTGTACACCACCAGGATCTACACTATCTGGTAAAAATAATTGATTTCCTCTGGAAAATGAATTGCAAGGAGGCATCTTTCACAAACTGTGAAAAATTACTTTAATATCAGAGCCAGACAGTTAATTCCAGTTCTGGGTACACACAACCCAGTATGTTGTGTCAAGAAGGTGAATAATGAATGTCCCAGGTGCTGTGAAATATTTCCACTGATCATTCATTTAGTTTGAAATTACAAGTTTTAAATTGTTATGTTCATTACTGAGTGTCCTGGTTTTGGCTGTTACAGAGTTAATTTTCTTCCTAGTAGCTGGTACAGTGCTGTGTTTTGGATTCAGTTTGAGAATAATGTCGATAACACACTGATGTTTTAGTTGTTGCTAAGTAGTGCTTACCCAAAGTCAAGGACTTTTCAGTTTCTCATGCTCTGCCAAGAGGAGATGCACTAGAAGCCAGGAGGGAGCATGGCCAGGACAGGGGACTTGAACAAGCCAAAGGGATATTCCATGTCATAGAACGTCATGCTCAGTATACAAACTGGGAGGAATTGTCCAGGAGGGGCTAGTAGTAGCTCCAGAATTGGTTGGGATTTGATCAACAGGAGTAAACCATTGTATTGTACATAATTTTTCTTTCTTGGGTTTTATTTTTCTCTCTCTTTTTGTTGTCTCTCTTCTCTTTACAATTATTATCATAGTGTTACTATTATATTTAATTGCAATCAGTAAACTGCTCTTACCTCAACCCATGGGTTTCAACTTCTTTCTGATTCTGTTTCCCAACCCTACTGGTGAGGGGGGTGTGTGTGTGAAAGCAGCTGTGTGGTTGCCGACTGGGGTTAAACTATGACACAGAGAAAAATGTTTTACATTTTATTCTACTGAGTATTAACTAGGTTTTCCCAATTAATTAGTCATTGGATTACTTAAGATGCAAGGGCAGTTAAAAGAGTATTACAAGAAATCAAAACTATTTTTATCAGAGCCCTCTGTTGTGATTGGTGTTATATAAACAAACAGAGGAGATTAATTTTACTTTATTTTAAAATCCGAATTGCAGACTTGGTTATGTTCACCCCCTTTGTGCTGAGAAAAAAAATATGTTTTGTGATCCACTTTTCAGATCTATTTTAGATTTTGAATTTGGATTAAATTAATTACTTCATAAAAATACCAATTTAATAGATGCCCTAAAAGTAACTGTCCACTTTCTGCCAGGCGAATCCTAGACAGGTCATTGGGTGCCTTACTGTCTAGGAGCAAAAAAAGGGCAGAAAATGGAAGAATGGAAAAAACATTATCTCCTTCTAACAAATGGGAAACCAAGGAGTAGAGGGACTGAAGGTGGGATTTATCTGCCCTTGGACAGGCATTTGCATTATTAGCTGCAAATGTTCATGTTGTGTATGCGGATTTTTCACAGTTCATAGTGGGAAAACTCTCCTGGAGCATGGTTCATTCTTGCTGTACCAGACATCCAAATTAAACACTTCTTGGTTGGTAGTTGTATGATGTGTTACCTTCCATTGACTGTCAAGTCATTCAGTCTCACAAGGCTCAGGTGCGGAAAACATCACAGGGATATTAAAAGTCAGGTGAGATGAATTCCCCCAGCTCCATTTCACATGGGAGGTTTGTGTTGGTGCCTGAGAACAAGCCCAGTTTTCCTGATAATTTAACATTGATCCCCTTCTCTGAAGACCCCTGGCTTTAGCACCAATACTCCTTCTGAGGGAGAGCCTGATGCTGGGGACCCTGCAAGTTTTCACAAGCTATAAAGGGCAATACGTACCCACTGATGTGGGGTCGCTTGTCTCTCCTCTGAATGGTCAGGAAAATCACTGCCCAGTTGTGGTGTTCAGTGGGAGCAAGGAAGAGCCCTGGGCCTCCATTAGCCCTCCACCTGTACAGAGATGAGACTTCCAGAGGGAGGGAGGGTGAATTGCTTCTTTTCTGTATATTGATCCTACCTGTAACTTGGTTGTTTTCCCCATCAATCAGTCCCACGTGATCCCAAGCATCTTTCAGGACATTGCAGGTAGAAACATACAAGGCGAGTCCAACTGAGGATATTTTTGATAGGTGACATGATTCAAATCTCCCCAGAGATCTGGGTCTTGCTTATCCACAGCCAAGACATTTCTAGGGCAATCAAGGGACCCTTGGGAGGATCATTTAATATACTTTGTGCCACTTGTTTGGAGAGTAAAGAGCCGTAGATGTCAATGTATGTGTCAATTATTCTACTAGAAAATATGTACATGGTGGCAGAATCAAACCATCAAAATAAGAATTTCAAGAACTCAGACTCTTGGTCAGGCATTTTGCATTTTGCATGACTGCAGCTTTCACACCTGATTAGTTCAAGGCCTTTTGGGTTTTTTTTTAATGCTACTTCACTGGCACATAACTTCTTTAAAGAGGGAGAAACTGCATCAAGGTCAAAGCTGACATATTCCACCGTGAACCAATGGCAGTGAAGGATAAGTCTGGAGATAGCCTGATTTTCAGGCCAGTTTTAATTACTATATCAGGCTTCTCCCTCTGTTAATCAAAAAATTTCTCCAAACCATACTGTTTCAGACTTTTTTTCAATGTAAATTTTAAGCTCAGTTCATTCTGTCCAAGAATATGGACAGAAATTTGTGCAGGGGTGTACATCTGTATGTTTATATTGGGGAACAATTATTACGCTCTTCTACTCCTCTCTGTTGTCCTCTGCTGAGTAGAAAAAACTCAGAACAATTAATTTCATGTCTCTTCTGTAAGCCAAAGAAGCACTCTAAATCTTTACTTTCAAGAAGCAATTAACTTCAGGTTTATTAGTCAAGTTATGCTATGAAGTTTCAATCTTTCATTGTACACTGTGAATTTTAATTACAATTTATTAAAATAATTTAATTGACTTCAGTCAATGGGCGTGAATGAGGGCAGAATTTCCCTGAGAAAGCTGTAGACAGAAGAAAAGGCCACCCATCCTAAATGCCTTCTGCCTGCCCTTTTTTGGGTTGCATCAGACTGTTTGAAAGAGGGCTGCATTTATCATCTTTGATGCCTCCAGCTCAATGGTCAATTCATATTAGATTCCACAAAAGGCAGTGAACCAAATTCATCTCTGATACAATTCCATTGACTTCAATGGTCTTACCACAGGGATTAATCTGGCCTAATATTATGGTGTTAGAATGTGTGTGTGTGTACTATTAGCCCAGGCTCTTTGCTGGAGATCATGCCATGTAAAAGCTGGTGGCTGTTGCAGTTGCAATTTGCTCAAGAAATCTAATTCCTTTTCTTGATCTACTGAAGTTCTCATTCCAAAAAAAAAAAAAAAAGAAAAAAAAATACAACCAAATACCCCTTCAAATCTCTAATCAATTTGGAACTGCAGCTGAATTTAGATGTATATTTGCTAATTTGGTGTATTATGCATGCAAATATTGGTATAAAAGGTGTTTCAATTATTTTCTAAGGCAGGGACCTACGTATTCTGCGCAGTCACAAAGAGTTTAAATGGAGTTATTTTTCCCTGCCTATAATCGTTCTCCCTTTTAAGTACCCAGGCAGAAAAAGTAAGTTTACTGCTTCTAGCACAATGGCTCTCTTCACTTTTAGGTTTGGGAGACCTGGGTGACCTACGAAAGTTAATTAGAAGGTTAACAAAGACTAAGGCAGAGTAGAATACAGCGCCTCTCCTCCAGCCAAAGATGTCATCCATTAATTAGGGAAATCGTTAAGGTGGCCTTTATTGAATCCATAGAAAATTGTCAGTTTGCCGTCGACAGTTTTGATCAGATTTTCCTCTCCCCGATAACACTGCCCTTAATCGTAGGAGCCGCGGAGGGCTCGGGATGGGCCGGGAGGGGTGCGGGGGAAAGTGTGCGCACATAGCGGGAGTGTGTGTTTCAGCGACATTACAGTTAAACAGCCGCCGATTGTGACGGCTTTGATTCTCAGGCTTACATGGCATACTTATTCCATGATGTAATCTTTATTGAACCTGGAAGCTTGGGGGTGGGGGGCAGGGGGCAAGCGAAACTCGCTGCTGCCGCTGCGGCCGCTGCCTCTCAGCCGCAGGAAGCCCTGGGAGTTAATATTGCAGTCATCATGGGCAGAGCTCGCTGCTTTGGCATGGTAATACGCTATCTGACTCCCCTTTCCTCCGCCCTGGAGAGCGTCTGCTCCCAGCGACGAGAGCAAACAGCCATCTGCACAACAGACCCTTCACTTCTCCAAGAATACGTTCACTTTAAAGTTGAAGGGCCTTTTTTGTAGATCTTAGATTTTTTTATGCTCTCTTTCGCGGGCTACAGTACCAAACCGGTGTTGCTATGGAGAATTTCAAGTGAAATGTTGGACAGTCCTGGCATTTTAGCATGTATATTTTTTAGCCTACTGGGAGAACTGGCTAGCTGGAGTTTTTACTGGTTTAGTTTTGACAACTTTCCCCACACGTTGAAAGAAGCTGTGTCAAGGACAGCAGCTACAGCAGGTCCAGCCTGTTCAGTGTTGAGACCAAGAAAGTGACCTAGCATTGAAGAAGTGTTTTGTTTGAACATGGGAAGCCATCACTTTCCAGGGGAGGAAGGCAAAGACAAGGGCTACTGCAATCTAGGATGTTTACATTTAGACAATGCTGTCCTAGCTCTAATGCGCTGGAAACTATTGCCTGGAGCCATTGGTTTGAGGGTTTTAAACATGAGGGGCCAAGAGCTGTTTGGGTATCTAGAGGTCTGTATCCTATGCAGCATGTGGCACATAATGTCTCAGAGAGATTCTAAAAATAAAACAATTGGATGAATAATACTTTAACTGACTGGTGTTCAGGATAAATTAAGCATAATTCCGGGCTGTTAAAGACCAACATGCTATTAAAAATATCTTGCACTTATTCTTGCACCTCAAATTCTGGTAAAAACTTCTTCATGTTAGCATGAATTTCTCTACCAAAAAGAATTTGCATGAAAATACCAAGAAAAAGCAAGTTTTTATATTTACAGGGCACTCATCTGCCTCATTGTTTATGTATTTATGTACAATTTATATGTATATATAATGTATGTATATTCTAATTCAAGCTCTCTTATAAAATAACTCAAGTTTACTTTGTATTTTAGAATGCAGAAGATGTCATAAGTATCAGCACAGAAACAGTAGCAAAGAAATGCCGAGTTGCTTCTGGTCTGCTCTGTGTGACCCTCAGCTTTCCTGCATCCTTCCTGTACCTAAAGGGAGTCCTGGTTTGAGCTGGGACAGAGTTAGTTTTCTTCCTAGTATCTCGTGCAGTGCTGTGGTTTGGATTCAGCATGAGAGCAATGTTGGTATCACACTGATGTTTTAGTTGTTGCTAAGTAGTGCTTACCCAAAATCAAGGACTTCCCAGTTTCTCATGCTCTGCCAGCAAGGAGGAACAGAAGAAGCCAGGAGGGAGCATAGCCAGGACAGCTGACCCAAACTAGCCAGAGGGATATTCCATGCCATAAAACATCATGCTCAGTACATAAGCTGGGGGTGTTGTCTGGGAGGGACTGATTGTGCTTCAGGGACGGGCTGGGCATTGGTCAGTGCATGCTGAGCAATTGTGTTGAGTATAATGTGCCTCTCTTGGGTTTCATCTCTCTCTTTTTGTTGTCTTCCTTTTCATTACTACTATTGTTTCAATTATTACTATTATTATTACTATTATTATTTTATTTTCAGTAGTAAACTGTTCTTAACTCATGGGTTTTATCTTTTTTCCTATTCTCCTCCCCACACCACTAAGGTGGGTGTGTGAGTGAGTGAGTGGCTGCCTGGTACTGGTTGCCAGCTGGAGCTAAACCATGTCATGGAGATAGAACAAGGTATATTCCATGAGCAGGACTTTCTGCATGTGTTGAAGGGCTCCCAGAGACTTGTGATTTGAACTGCAGAGGCACTGTGTTCCCACAGCTCTGTTTGGGGCATTTTTCTGATTTAGACTAAGAGACAAACTAACTCAGCCATTGTGTAAGCACTGAGATCCCCAGATAAAGTGCTGTAAGAGGGCCACACACTATTATCCTTTTATTATGGAGCAGCAGAGGCTGTTCAAGAGTTACATTGGATTTTTATATGTTTTCCTACTTCCTTTTGTCTTCTAGTAGCAGTCCTGTGGCTTTGAGAGCTTTGGACTCTGACTAGAGGTGGGTTCCTAAATTTAAGGTGGCATCCCTGGGAGGCTTTGGAAATCATTCAGGGTAGGGCAACATAGGATCTCTGTAGCTTAGATATGTTTTCATGCCACTACAACTTCCATATGGAGAGCACATGTCAGTGTTAACTTCAGCACTCCTGTAATGAATTTTCTGGCACTATGGAACAGCATTTGTACAAAACCCCTGGTAATAGTGCATTACTTATGAAGGTGTATGTGCAGGATCAAATCTAAAGTGTGGGAAAACTTGTAGCTACAGCTATGAGAAACATACCAAACAAGAGAATATGATGACTCAGAGATAATTTTTTTATCACCTGATGGTCGTTTAGTTGCAAGACCAAATTTGTATCCTTGGTATGGAATTTTACTGCGTTTTTCATGTGATGTTTTTTCCCCCTTGGCAGCTGTGACTGGGAGCAAAGCAAACAGAAGTCACTGCAAACACAATTTTACAGTGATTTCACTTAATACACCTTTGAGAAGGCTGGTAAAAGATGCACACTAATACTGCTTTTTAACTATATTCTATATACTAACACTTATAAGTGACAGAGAAGTCACTGGCTTTGAGTTTTTTTAACTCAAATTTCTTGAAATGGCACAGGGAGGAATCAGTTATAGGAGAAAAGTCATCAGAAGGTCAGTCAAAACTGATGGAAGTTCTCTGGAGCCTGGTTTTGGCTGCTTGTGCAGTTTCTCCCCCTGCCATCTTTAAAAGCATCATGAAAGATGTTTCAGGGAAAGTCTAAGTATCTAGAAGGTAGATAATTCCACTTAACTAGGGTCATTTGCTCCTGTTTTCGTGTCCTGGGTGTCTTTTTCTATTCACAGTGGGCAGGGGACCACTTGTAAATCTCACTATCTTGACCTGTTTCAGCCTCCCATGTCAAGATAAGATGAACTGTGCCCTGAACATGCCTACTCCCCTCCATGGAGTATAAAAAGGATCTGGAGAACAGCTTCATCTGAGTTAGGCTCATTCTTGAAACTGAGTGCTTTGTCTAAAGCAGAAGCATTTTCTTTTCAAGGGACTCCCAAATATAACTTCTTCTGGGAGGAATGAAGGACCACTGCAGGGCTATGAGGTGGAAAAGGAGCTGGCAGAGAAGTCAGCTGGCTATGCTGGGGCTATGCTGGAAGGGAATTTCACTGCTGGAATATCTCAAGAAGATTAATATTTTTAATACATGGATGGATGGATGCAAAATAGAGCAGCATCAGCTATAGAGAGTAGGACAGGACTATTCAGGAACAGATGATGGCCTTTATAAATAAAATGGAGATTGTTTGTAATTGTGCAAAATGCTTTTAAAGGTGAATCGGAAGCGTCTCTGCTTGAAGCCAGAAGTTCATTACATAGAAATGCAAAACGGGGGAAAAAAGTACCTCCTTCTCTTACTCACCACACTCTAACCATGAGACTCCAAACTTATAGGTTTGCCAAGTAGGCAAATGCAATTCCAGTTTATATCAAATGAGCTGTTTCCAGTAGAGAAAGGAAAACAGGAATGCTGTGCTCTGCCATGCACTGAGACTTCCTGTGGAATTCTATGAACAAAACCTGCAGAAATGGAGGCTATCACAAGTGACTAAAATAAGGTCTAAAGACCCAAGAAAAGAGCATGAGACCTTGCAGAAGGGATTAAAGCAACATCTGAAGGCTTTGCTGAAAGGCTTAGGAGATGGCCTGAGACTGGAGGTAAAATTTTTTAGGGGCAGCAGAAGCTGGAACAAGTTCAAAATAAATGAATAAGGAACCAGTAACCAGATGGCTGAGGACCAGCAGCTTTTCCGGGGACAGAGGAGGCCAAGGAATCTTTGGCAAGCTTGGAGGTTACTAACTGAGCAGGACAGCAGTGAGGATTAAAAAAGCTAAAAATACCAGCAGCACAAGGAAATCAAAAAGTTGCAAGAGTCAGAAACCTGATGTGGAATTAAGGTTGTCAGAGAGCTTCTACTGCCTAGCTTTATAACACTGTCACAACTGCAGAAACAGGAAAGAAAGACATCAAACTGTATCAATACATAAGAAACTGGCTAAAAAATAAATGGCAGTGAATGGTCTGAGAAGGCATGCCCAGAACCCTTGTGTCGGAGGAGATGGACAGCAACAGTGTTTCCCAGGAACCAAATAGGCCTGAAACATTACCTGCAGGGAG
>WEZZ01034034.1:8733-39701 GCA_013400585.1 Chloropsis cyanopogon | reverse complement strand
GGGGTGCGTCCGGGCCGCCGGTGGGGGTGCGCGGCTGCCGGGGCGGGCTGGGGGCCCGGCCCCTGTCCTTGGGGCTTCCAGGCTTCCTGTGGGTTCGGTGCCGGAGGGATCCTCGGGAAGGCAGGCGGAAAGCCTCGCTGGGGTGCGCAGGGCAGTTCGGCGGAGGCTGGGGGTGTTTGGGAGCGCTGCTGTGTCGTGGCACGGTCCGTGCCGCCAGCTCCTGGCGTGGCTGGGGGCAAGTGGCTCCACCTGCAGAGAAAGCTGTGCGGGTGGAAAAACTCGAGTTGTTCTTGCTGATGTAGCAATGGCTAAAGCAGTGCCTTGGCTCAGGTTGTGTGAGCACTAATGGGAGCATCGCTGGAGCTTAGAGCTGCCCGGCATTTCCCAGTGGTTGATGGTCTGTGGCAAGGACCACAGCTCCTCATCATCCTGTGGGGAGCTGTGCCACAGTGTTCTTGGCTCCAAAGCTGATGGGAGAGTGTGTAGGAAGCCTGAGCACTGGTGGAGGTCAGAGCACTCTACTGGTGGGTAGAATTTTGATGGGAGAACTTTGAAGCTGGGTCTTCTGTTCACATCCTCCATCGAGTTGATCCATATGTAAAAGTTAGTTCCTGGGGTGGTGTGAGGATGATATTAGTGAATCAGACCAAATTTGTTCTGTGATGATGGCTAAAAGCGGGTGCCCTGGTATGAGAACAGATAGAGAGCAAGTTTATAGGAGTATGTACCCTGGATTGTGCTTTCAGTCTTGGGATTTCTGAATGCCAAGATTAAGAATTGCCATTGACGAGAAAAACCTGTTGCTCTTCAAGCCCAGGCAATGAATAGATGCCACAGTGGCCTGCAAACCATTTCACTGCACAGTTTCCCGTTGTTAGAGAAGTACCAGTATTGCTTTTGGGTAGTGTTTTGGGTTGTTTTCCTATTTCCCCTCACCACCCCAGTGCTTGTATTGGAGGAGTGCATGCGTGTTCCCGTGGTAATTGTCCTCTCCATGGCAAATATGTAGCCAGTGGCCTCTTGTTTTAGTTTGCAAGCTTGTGGTTAGTTCTGTTTCTTTCTTTTGTGGGAGGTGTTTTACACCAGTGACTAGGTAGTGTGAAAGTGAGAAATTGAATGGGTAATTCTCTTGGGTACTTTAACCGTGATATTTTGGCTAAGATTAAGTAGCCAAATGTATTCCAGTACTTAGAATATGTGTGAGCTCATTGCAGCTGCTGTGCTTGAGTACTAGCAGCCTGGGAGGACTCGTCCACTGTGAGGTCTGGCAGACACATCTATTGGCTTTCCTTCTGTGTGTGGATTAACTAACTGGGTGAATAAAGGAGATGGCCTCTTGCAACTCAGTCCCTGATTGCAATTAATCAGGTATCTGATGTTTTATCTTAACAGTAGTTAAGAGTGCAACATGACAGGAGCAGCCAGTTTGAGTTTTGGACATCTCTGAAATAAAAAATCCTCCTCACCAGGCTAATTAAAGAATCAATTAGGCAAACTTTATTTAAGGAATGATTTAGGTCTATGTGATTCACTTTTGGTAAAGTGCTTTTTCCTACTCATGAGCCCAGGTGGTGAGAAGGCTTCACAGTTTTTGTGAAGCAACCAGAGTTTCCTGCATGAACAACATTCTTGCATATCTGTAATTTAGTAGAAATGAAAGTGGGCAAATGTGGGAGTTACCAGATGTGGCAATAGTTGACTTCTGCAATTGAGCCTCCAGGGGAAAGTTCTTATTTTACCTTGCCTCCCCATTTTAACAAAGAGAGGCAGAAACTGGATCTGTTGTAAAGCACTGTAAGGAACAAGTTTCTCATTAAAGAGATTATTTTTTTCTGTGTCCCACGTCACTTATCAAAGAGGCTTTTGGCAGCTTTGGCAGTTTTGAGAAGTGCTTAAGTCAATTCAGCAGCCAGACACCAGGAGCTAGAGCACGGGAGTCAGCTGACTGGAGGTCATGGTTCTGTATCTGAATTCTGATCAGGATACTTCCTGTTTATTCTGCCACTGCTTTTACAGCCGCTGTGCATTTTTTATGAGCTGGGTCCAGAGAATAAGTTGCAGTAAGAGTTGTGGCAGAGCCTGCTTTGAGGATGGGGGTGCATTGAATGGCTCACTAAGACAGATGAGCTTGGGACCTGTGTCTGGGGAGGGTGAGAGCTTGGCCTGGACACATGCTTGGGTGAGTGAGCACAGGCACTGCTCCACAGAGGACTCTGTTCCTGGAGTTGCTGCACTGGGGAAGTTTGCTGCTGATTGAGTATGTTGGTGCAGCCTTTTTGGACGCTGTTCCTGTTTGGGTTTGGTTTGTTTGAGGTTGGTCTGCTGGTTCAGCTCCTTCAACTGTTCCTTTTGTCTAATGAGAGCAGCCCTGTCCTCTTCTCTGACTGCACATGTCTGAGCTGGCTCCCAGGGCCATGGCCCAGGAATGGGTGAATGGGAGCCACCTGGCAGAGAAGGTCCTGTCCATGGGCTTGTTTTTTCTTTTTTTTTTTGCCATGTATTTTTGACTGACTTGCATGCTGCCCTAGTAGACCTGCAGAGATTGTGTGCAGTGAGCTGTGTTGCTCACAGTATGAATTGGAGAATCAAAAGATTTTTGTTCCACCACTTCTGCTCTGCCTTTTCCAGAAATATCCATGTGATGTGTTGTGATTGTTTTAGATGCGCTTGAGTAAAATACATTTCAGAAATTCCCCTTTGTATTTTTAACACTTGTTCGCTCCCTTTCTTGTTTCCTTTTATTTCTAGAATTCCTCTGAGAGCCACAATTGTGCCAAAAGCATCTTGACCTCAGACAGGCTGCAGATAGTTGTGACCCTTTCGGAGTTCTTCAATGAAACCTGGGAGGCAGCCAACTGCGCAAGTACGCGACTCATTCTGTAGCTCTCATGCTACCGTGGTGATGTAAAATTTGCACAGACCAGAATTGTCTGTGTTTGTTTGAATACAGCCAGTAGATAACACACAAATCCTGAACTGTAGCCACTCCAAGAGTGGTTTCTTTTGTAAGGGCCAAAATCTGAGGGCAGTAGTCTGTCAGAAAACTACTGATGGTGCTTACTATTTTCAGGAGAATTTTCTAGGATGTTGGCTTGCTTTCACGGTGCTGTTGCTGAACTCCTAAATTCCTCAACCACTGTTGTTTTTAAAGGTCTGGCTGATTAGAGCACCTGAAGTGAGGTAGGATGGATGCAAGCAATATAGGGTTGAGCCCATTACTGGATGGAAAGCCCCAGAGCTTCCCTCAAAGCTGGTGAAAAGCTCAGCTCTTTTCTTAAAAGATAATAATTACACTGTGATTTCTACTATTGTGTTCATGGTCTAGCTGTTTCCAGGGTGCTCTCCATTTCATCTCTGCTGCTGGTGCTTCTGCTTCCACAAAATGGCTGTTCCTGTTGCTGGGCAAAACCAGATTTGTGGGCTGGGAAATAAAAGTAATGCCTTGTTTTATCTCGAGGTCCAAAGATAATTCAGTCCCCCTCTTCAGAAAGCTCTTGATGATAGTCTTCATCTTTCACTTAATCAAGGCCAATTAATTCTGAAATGTGTTCTCGATGAAGCGTTGGGTCAGCAGGTCTGAGATATCAGTGGCAGGCAGATAAGGAAACTGCAGTGTTGACTAGACCTATCCTTTATAGTTGAGAGCTCTTTTTGCAGGAGTAGAGTGTCTGGGGCTTGCTGGCTGTGGAAATGTTAGAAATTAAAATATCCCGATGTTTTTCTTTCTTTTCAACAGATTGCTTAAAGAATAACAGTGAGGGATTATCAAATTCTACCGAAGAATTCCTGGATTTATTCAATAAATCTCTGACATGTTTTGAACATAACCTTCAGGTATTTATGCTGTGTATTTAAAAGAAGCACTAAATCCTCTAACTGCTACCAAAATTTTATTTATGCTGAATAAACTGCAGATGTAGACTAGGCAAATAAACTGCTGCTGAGTTTGTGAATTGTAGGCAGATAAATCCATGGTCGGTAAAATGCAGTTGTTTACAGACTGAGTGCCTGAAATTAATTCTAATTGATACTCACCTTGACTTCATTTTGTCTGTAATTGCAATGCTACTTCACATCAAAATTTCTGAATTCACAATAGTTGGTAATTACATAGTAAAAATCAGCATGTCTGCGTGCTCTTGCTTTGTAGAATTGTTGTCTTTTTTTTATGTAGAAATTGAATCTTTAAATATCCTTTTGATAATATGGACGATCTCAGAAGGACCAGCCACCTTTAATTCTTGTAATGTTTCTTTTGACTGTTAAAATTACTCATAGTTAAAGGTTGGCCATGTTGCAAAGACAATATAACTTCCTTAGTGAAATAAATGTGGTAATTGTCTTCAGAGAAAATGCCCTATATAGCCTAAGAAACTGCATATTCCATTTCAGTCAGAAGCTGGCCAGATTTCAGGATCATCCAGTAGTAAAATGGGTTTACTTCAGTGGGCATTGGACAATCTTTGAGGAAACTGTCTGGTTCTTTATTAATGCTTTCTAGGAAATGTGCCTTTATAGGCCTTGATCTGGAGCAGTATGGACTGGCCTATTGAAAACTTGAAGTGATTAAACTAGAACTTAACCCAGAGGTTAGTGGGTAGCTGGTACAGCCATTACTGGGTTGAAATGTCTTCAGAGACTGTAGTTTTGTTTTCAAGTGTCCTGTATTGCATTCATGGAGTGCTGAAGGCCACAGATGGAAAGGATTGCTTGGTATGGCACAGTCTGTCCCTGTCGATGCAGCTCAGCAGTAACAAATCAATTTTTTTTTTAATGCCTTAAACTGTCATTCATTCAGAGTTTTATAACCCTAGGGGCAAGCCATTGATCTGTCACCAAGTAACTACACAGAAGTGTGCAAAAACTGCAACGAAACCTACACAAAGCTGAATGACCTGTATAACCACCTGCAGAGGATGAACAGGCAAGGTGGTGAATCTGCGCACTCTGCGCACTTGTGTATTGACGTGGAAGATGCAGTAAGTGTTTGTTAATGCACTTTAGTAATTGGAGCCATTTGTGCTTTTCATGCTGGGATTGCTTTTTCCTTTGGGCAGGGGCCAGTAGGGGCAGCAGTGCCTTTGGCAGGCTGGTGTCCCGTGGTGGGAGGTGCTTGGTGGGGCTGTCCTGCGAGGTCCTGTCCTCGGGCAGCGCCACAGGAGTGTGACTGAAGCTCCTGATCTCCCGAGTGCATCCCAGTTTGAGTACCTGCACTTTCATTTGTTTTTGCTGTGAAGGAGATGGATTTAAAAAAAATAAGTCTCTTAATCTGCTGGCTTTTAATGTGAGGCTTTACTGCTATTGTTCTAGCTGGTGTGTTAATTGATTCCTTATTGCAGCAGCTGTTTCTAGGGATCCTCAGCATTGGCGACGTATGTTTGGAAAAAGCTTTGGTATATTGTGGGCTTTAAGGGGCTGGGCTGAAGGAGTGCTCCTAGCCCTGTCCCCATAGATTATCAGTGAGCTCTCTGGGAAATGGGCATGCAGCAGTGTCTACATGTATCTGAGTATAGTTATGTTTTTGAAGCTTATAAAAGTTTTGATGTGAAATCTGGGCTCCATCTAAGTAGTTTGTTTCAACATTTCCAGGTATTTCCTTACTTTTGGGGGGAGATCTGTTCAAGTACAATTTTCTGAGGTGATACTTGAACACTTGCATGTCTTGAGGCCTGGAGTGTTTGCCATGCCATGCTGCACAGAAAAAATGCATGTGCTTGCTTTCATGGTTTGCTTCTGTTTTCCTTTTAGATGAACATCACTCGGAAGCTTTGGAGCAGGACTTTCAACTGTTCTCTTCCCTGCAGTGATACAGTCCCAGTGATTGCAGTTTCATCCTTTATTCTCTTCCTACCTATTGTTTTTTATCTTAGCAGCTTCCTTCACTCAAAGCAGAAGAAACGGATACTCATTTTGCGTAAGTGCTGGTGTTGGCATTTCCCTGTTGGAGTTGGGAGGTGCCAGGGATTTGCTTGGCTCTTGTGGGAGAGGAGGCCCAGCCAGCTCTGCCTGCAGCTGTGCTGACGGCGCTAATAGCAACTGTTAGTCTGCTGCTGTCCCCTGAAGAAGGGTAGTAAAGAGCTTCAGCCATATCTTTTCATTAAAGTTTCTGGACGTGAACAGAAAGCTGTTTGCAAGTCTGTCTCGGATAAATAGAGGGAGTGGAGAGACTAGTTTTGTGGAATTCTTTGTGTTTAATTTTCATATAATTTTTCCCTTTCTAGCCAAGCGCATCCAGTCAAATGCCAATCTTGTGAACATCCAAGAAAAATACAGCTGAGCTGCAAAACAAAACCTGAGAACTGCTGCTGGTATACAGTGGGTACAATTGTGTTGGAATGAGGCCGGCACAAAAGAGGAGTTAATTATGGTTTAGTGTAATGATACAGAGCAACACAAGTTAAACAAAATGCTGTCTGACTTCTAAGCGAGGATATTAACAAACATGACAAGGCAGGGCTGTGTGACACTGTGTGGACTCTGGTTTTGAAAAATCTGTGGTGTTTTTTTCAGTCTCGGGCTGAAGCTGTGTTTTTCTGTTCCTAAGCTTTTGTACTTCACATCAATAGAATAGCTACACTTTCCTTGCATGGTATTTTCCTATATTTGTTTCACAAAAACCTGAGATTTTGAATCTTTTTGAGGTGATTTTGATAGACAAAATTTCAAATGTTTGATGTTTCTGCTTAAAACATTATTTTTAATTCCATGTAATATTCAGACTTGGGATGGAAGAAACCCTTTAGAAAAGTTCCCATCTTTCCTATACCACTGAAAAGTCATGCTGCTGGCATCAGTTAAAAAAGAGGCATGAAATATGCAGAGAAAATGGTAATATATAGTGTCTAAAATGGCAACAAAAGCAGCACAACTGCCAGTGCTGGACTTGAATAGTAATTATTGATGGTTACAGTATTCTGTTTTCTCTGAAACTGGTGGCATATTTAGTCTTTTGCGCACTTTAACCACTAAAATAATTGCTTTTCAAATCTTACATTTTCAGAAGCTAATTTTACATACCTGCTTGGGTAACAAGGTTTCACTCTTTTATTATGTCATTTCCTTTCCTTTTTAGTTCTAATGTTTTGGTGGTTTTTTTATGTTTTTCGTAGAGGAGAAGTGAGGTAAAGTCAAGTCACTGGAGAAGCTGAATTTCCTGGTCTAGAACTTGCTGTGGCTTAATAGAGAGGTGTTTACAGGAACTTTGTAGGGTAAAAGTCGTGTTTTCTAAGTAATGTGTTTTAGAGTAAGTGAACCAGCAGGTCCTCTTACTTTAAAACTGTTCTGAAGAACAGGAATATACTGTGTTGGGAATTGGTGACTTTCAAGAAATAGTTTAAAAATATTATTCCTGTGAAATGGATGGATGTAAGCAAATTCAAACTTGGAGAACTCCAAAGTTGATGGAGAAATTTGTGCAATAACTGCGGGGATGGGTTGTGCTTCTGTCGGGCTGTGGGCACAATTTAATGGCTGCAGCAGTAGTGGTAGTTCAGTTTGTTTATTGTATTTCTGATTTGAGAGTGGTGGAGTTTAAATTATTTATAGCTGTACCTGAGGTTAATGAATGCCAGAGTCTTTGCTCCAATTTTTAAATGTATTTTCTAACTTTGAGATTAAAAATAAATGGTCATTACAGCAAAAAAAAAAAAAAAAAAGAAATTTCGCTTGGAATCTGTGTCTGATATCTGTCAAAATGTCCCACAAAATAGTTGTATTTGATTTGCTTTGAAGCCTATAACGTTGAATTATTCCTTTGCACTAAGGCTCAAATAAATATATAACAGTGTAACAAAAACAGTCATAAAGCTCTTAAAATAATTTGTTTTGTTAATTATTTTATTCTTATTCTAGCACATACTGTTGGTTTTAAAGTCAAGTTTAACAAGTTTATTAAACAGTTTATTTATAAAAGTGTATAATGTTTAATAATAAGTAAAATACTGTGTTAGCAATTGGTCCCACCCACATGATTGCCTTTTTGTGTTTTATCAGAAAGAAGTACCTATCTTCCTCTGTTTAACATGTGAATTACTAGATCAGCAGTCACTTTGTTTTAGGTAGTTTACAACAATGATATAGGACTGTGTTTCTCTTGCATAACAGTACCTTCATTCGGCTGGGAGAGGCATGCTGCCTTTTAAGAAAAATATTTTTTATATCTATTATTCTTAAACTTCAACTTTCTGGTACTTACTCAGCTGCCTGCTCTAATAGCATTACATTGATTTGGGACATCATATGATTGAGAGCTGTTCAAAGGAATCTTTCATTCGTGCAGATAAAGCCAGTTTGTATGTGCAGCATTTCAGAATGACAGCTTTTATACTGTAAGCGGTGGCTTTTTGAGCACATTCATGTTAAGTAGGTCTGAAAGTCATTACTTTTGGATATGGTGGTTAAGCACTTTAAAAAAAAAAAATCAGCTTTTCTTATTTTCCTGGCTCCTAAGCCAAACGGAAATACTCATGTGACTTTTGTTGGTTTTGATTTTAAAGCAGCAGCAAAGTTTACACTTGAAATTTTTAATGTTAAATCTACTATTTTCTCCTTTTTTTTCTTCCCCCCCCCAACTTTCTACTGTAAACTTTCTTTACACAGTGTTATATTTTTGGTAGGATATTTCATATATAAATTAATTAAATACTCTTTATACTCTATTTGTTAGAGAAATGTGGAAGCAGACAGACTATTTAAAGACAAATAGAATTCTTTTTGCTGCTAGTCTTTCATCTTTGTTTATTTTTTGCCTTTTTGGTATTATATGTATTAAAAAGCATAAACTTTGAAATATTGGTTGTTTGTATCTTTTTTTTTTGGTGGAAATAAAGATTTCTTACTGTGGGGGGTAGCTTTGATTCATGCTTACACTTACTAGGAAACCCCTAAACGTGCAAAGTCAGCTCTAATAAATATTGTCCCTAAACAGTGAACAGTGTGGTTACTTAATTGCTTCATCTGTAGCAGTTTTATACTCCTCCTGTTCTGGGTTTGTGTTCAGAAGCACCTGCTTAGTGTTCTTCATTATGCTGTTTGCAGGACAGCAGCATCAGAAAGGTTTTTTTCAAAGCAGTGCTGTGCTGAATTACAGAACAGCAACTGCTGAGAGGGTGGAGTTTCAGCTCTGTCAAAGCCTCCTGAAGGCTGTGGAAAGGCTCATGTTAGCTGCAGCTGAGTTTCATGGGTGGGAGTACAGAAGTGGGGATGCTTTTTGTTACCTGCACTGGCCCCTTAGAGCTTCAGCTCTGTTGGCTCAGTGCTGGGCTCAAGGTTTAAAAGGCAGCAGCGCAGTGTCTCACCATGGAGAGAGTCAGGTGTCTCGCCTGGATGGCAGCAGCCTTGGGCTCTAGTGGTGCGATTTGCAAAGGCAAATTCAAGTCTCGGCGTGTCCCTTGCAAGGGACGTCCAGGAAAGCAGGAGGAGTTGCAATGTCGGTGTGGTTCTAGCTGCCTGTATGCTTGGGAGAGAAACTTGAAAGGGAATCTGCACAGGAGAAGGGCAAGTGGGGGGAGTAGAGGACCTAACTGATGAGTGGAGCAGAGGTTCTGAAATGGGGGGCTGTAAGCACACACAGGGGAGGCTGCTAAAGTGCACAGGTGCTTGAAAGATGCTGAGAAAAGAGGATGTGAATGGGACCTCGGTGGCAGCTGAGCTGGAAGGGGGATGCTCTGGCTTCAGCTGGTCTGTGGTGGCGTGCCTGCCCAGGTCAGAACTGGGAGTGAGCATAGGATAACAACAGAGACTTGCTTCTGAGTTAAAAGCAACTGCCTTCTGGGAGGGTACCTGGATTGTGTGATGGTGTTGAAATAATCCTGGCTCAGAGGTTCTTTAAAACTCCTGTTCTGTTTTGAGCTGAGTGAGGACTCCTGTTTAACACAAACAAGGGACTTCTATAAAAAAAACCAAACAGATATTTTTTTTGTGTAATGGCTGCTTTCTGCATCTTCATTAAATATCTGCTATAGTCACAAAATGGCTTCAGTTTCCTAATGTTTTGTTTCTGGTGCTTTCTGCCCAGTTAATCAAGTACCGTCAAATCTTGTGTTTCTGCTAATTTCTACCTTAGTTTTCATGCCCTGAATATAGAGCTCCTCTGGAATGATATGCTGTGTGATTAGCAAAATCACTGTACTCCTAATCAGAATGTATGGGTAACTTATCAATTTTTGTTCATATTTCATCCTGAATTTTCCCTCTGGGACTGATGTAAGCATTTTTAGCCTGACCTTCATTAAGTTTGTGCAGGATGTGCATTCTGTATCTTTGCTAGAGGGAAAAGTTACATTGGAAGAGCAAAGCCAGTAAGTTCTGCAACTTCTCTGGAGTGCTTCTCCTAGCGTTGTGATGGGTGCCTGTTGCTACTTGCTGGAGGCAGCCAGGGTGATTTATGTGCAGCAATAGCCTTGTGCTGTGTTGAGAGTTGAAGTGCAGTTTCTATCTTGGAGGTCCTAATCTGATCTAAGACAGTAATAACATGGAAAGGAAGAGAACAGGTGATGTGATCAGTGACCACGACCAGGTGTGTGATATCTGTATCAAACACCTGCACCTGGAAGAGGTACTGGCATCTTTGCTGGCCTTTCAGAGTGTTCCTGGCATGGTCTGTACCCAGGACTGGGCGTGGGTTTAGGGAGCTGTCAGACCAGTGTTGTCTTCTGTGATGGCAACAGCTTCAATGCTTTGCTCTGCTGGAAAGTTGGTGCTACTCCAAACTGGTTTCCTCCAGCATCTGCTCTGAACTATGGCAAGGACAGTGCCAGGGAACTGGTGCTGTGGGGAGGGAATATACCCTAGAGTACAGCTTTGAAAGGAGCCTGTTGCTTGAAATATGAGCTAGGTTTGGGGTTTTTCACTTCTGTGCATCCTGTTTGCAAAGGGGATTGAGCAAAATAGGGCTGAGTGAGCATAAAGACAGCAAGGACACTGCTGCAATGTTTTGCTGTGTCAGAGAGGCAAAGCTGTGTCAAGTAAATGCAAATTATTTTTTAACAATATCTTAATTAGTTGTGGCAGAAGTAAGTTAAATAGTTACATGAGCTCTAATCTTCCTCTGCTCCCATCTAAGGTGAAAATAATGGAATTTTTTTCCAAATAATTATTAAAAGTAAGATACTCGCTAGTAGCTGAGTTGAATTTTTAACTTTTAATACTGAAAATTCTCCTCTGGTGCCAGCTCAGTAAGTATCATGGATTGCTGCAATTAAACCAGTGCATTAAGTTATTTGTAATACTCTTTCTGGGCAGTGTTCCCACCTGCTTAATCTGTGCTATACAAGCGTTTATTAGAACTGACTGTTGAGAAATGCCAAGCTAAATCAGACACTAAAAAAAAAAAATTGAAAAATCAATATGATGCCCTAAACTGGTTTAATGTGTCTTTCCTCTTCAATAATCCTGCACGTTACTGATTTATTTGCTGTAATGAACATGCCATTCAAGTGAAACAAGATTAGCTGCTTAAACCACCGCATTAAGCACGGAGCAACTTTAATGCTGCTTTATACTTCATTGTAACGCTCAGCACTTGCAGTGGTGTGGCTTTCTCTCTTCTGCAACAACGAGTTTGTGTGAGAGTCACAGAAGGCTTCCCTAATGGCGTTTGGGTAAAGCATTTAAATGGTAAATATGGGTTAAAGAGTTGCAATGTGGCGCCTCCTTCATCCAAAACTAAGCGGAATCAAACCAGTGAGCAGGATTAATGCACAAATTTATACTCCCTTCAGGATTTTTCCAGGGTTAACCATGAAATAAATGGCTTATGTCAAATTGATCTGGGTTAAGACAGAGAGAACGGCCACTGGCAATCAGAATCTTCCTTTGGACTTCATTCAAAAAACTGTTTTCAAGCATTTCAAAGACTAGCAATTTACTGTGCTGCATCAGAAAACAGACTGCAAGGAGCAGGCATCTTGACTTTGCAAGGAAGAGTCCCAGGGTAGATGTGGTAAAGACAGAAAGTTTACAAAGGAGTCTGTAGGAGACAGGGAAGTAAGAGTACAGGTATTTACACCTGCCTGGTATTGTGTAATGCATAATAGAAAGTCTGTTCTTTTGCATAATACTGGGCAGGTCTGAAAAGTTTTAGCTCTCCAGTTTCCAGATAAAACTGTGTGTTCTCTTCCTGCTATAGTGGCAAACGTCAACTGAGTTTTCAGTGGGTTTTAATTACTGTTTTGTTCTTTCCCTCTGTCATGAAAATGCTGTTTTAGATAATTACCTTCCCTTCTTGTTGATTAAGAAGCAAGTTGTATTTGCTGGGGCATCTGTATATTCTCCATAGTTCTCAAAAATGCAGTGAATTTCCTGTTTGCAGTACAATGTCATGTTTCTTTGGAAGATTATGACAAGTTGCCAACATATTTCAACATCTTTTTGGGGTCTTGGAGTCAAACTTAGAATATCAAACCCAGAGAAATGTGGTTCAAAGTACTGCAGATGTGTGCTGAATTGAGAGCAATTACCTAAACATGTAGAAATTATAAAAAAAATATAGTGCATTTGCACTGTGCTGGAGCAGGTTTTCAAACGCAGGTGGTGGTTCTTGCTCCAGAAAGTGCATGTTATTTCTGGTGGATGCTGCTTTTGTCCAGGTGATCAGAACATGGAATCAGAAGTGATCCAGTAATAAGAGACTTGAGGGTTTGAAGGGAGCTGTTTCTGGAGGAGCAAATGCACTATGGAAGTCTGTTAGGGGAAGCAGCCTTACTCTGCATCGCTCCATTTAAACAAAAATACAAACAAACCTGAAGGTGCTTTCAGAACATCTGCCTGAAGGGTGAGTGCTGGGATGCAAAAAAAGGGCTTGTGAGTGTTGGCAAAGATATTAATTTGCCACTGGTATGACACTTTTTCATGGAAGAACAGAATCTGAAGGTGAATATGATGGAGTGCCCTGAGAGGAGCATGCATGCTTCAAGGGGAAAACACAGTCCTGAGCAGCTGGTTTAAAATGGAGGAATAGTAGCAGTCATGTTTCTGTGGAATACTTGTGTGTTTTCTCTTAATTATCAGGAGCCCCCTCGCACCATTTGCTGTTGCTCTCCAAACTGCACAGATCTAAGTAATGCTTGCATTTAGCCCCTGGGCTCTGGTCACTCTGTGTTGCAGCAGGCTCAGTTCCTACTGCATAATACACTTATTTTTTCAGCTGCACAGATAAGCAGCTGCCTTTATTGCAGCCACTCACATGAGCAACTTCAGGCCCACTCATAAGCTCCCACAGTCATCTTTTATTCAAAGAGGAAGTGATTTGTGTGATCTTCTAATTCACAGCAATGGAAGCACTTGGACTGACCTGTTTGATGTCCAAGCAAGCATCAGAAGAAGGGATAGTGAGAATGAAGGAATGAGGGAACAACAGTGAAACTGAGCAGGAGAAAGGAGGATTGAATAGTCCTGGGAAAGCCTCTGCCCTGCCTTGGCTTGTATAATGGGGACTTACACAACGCGTAACCCAACCTGACCCTGACCCCGCCAGTGCTCAGGGACTATATTTTTACTAAGATTAAGCTTTTCTTTTCTTTCTTTTTCCTGGAACAATTTCATTGGCTTTTAGCTTGCCTCTTGGCTGCCATGGTGAAAGCAAGCTTGCCTGTTCTCATCTGTGATATTTACCTGCATCCTCCACGAGTCGTGTAGCAGAAGCTGCTTTGACCCAGCAGCTGTGTGTGTGCCAGCCTTGTTGGGGAGCACGCGGCTGTCTCACAAATAGTTGGGTAGTGAGGAACCACTCCAAAAATCAAGCAGGTGAAGGGCCCCACCATGCCTAGTTTCTTTATAGGGCTTCTCTCACTTCCCTGAGGAGATTGTGTGCACAAGCTGATCCCCTGGTAACGGGAGCAGATTTCTGCCTCTTACACATACAGATGCCCGCTTACTTCTGTTTGAGTGAAAGCAACTCTCTGTAGTAAGAGGTCAGAAGTAAAACCACGTGTCCTGTGCTTTCTGACAAGAATGCAGAGGGACTACAGCTCTGTGACAGGGACCAGGCTTCCCCCTTGGGTTTAGGGGTTTATCCCCAGGTGGGATGGCTGCCCTGCAGTGCCCACCTTGCTCTGCAGCAGTCGGCAGTCTTACATACAGGTAGGCAACCTCAAGGAAAAAGCAAAGCAGACAGATATGCTCTGCCTGATGTCTCACCTTCTCAATGTTTTTGCTGCTGCTGTGTCTAGAAGTCTGTAAGCAAAAAGGACACATCACAGGGATTTGGATACGTGGCCTCTCAGCACAGGGATGCCAGATGTGACCTGTGTGCTCTGTGCTTGAAGTAACTCTTCTGAATCAACCATAAGATCTTGAAGGCACTTAAACTGGGCAAACCCATGTTTTCTTCTCAGTTCTGATTTCTGTTTCTGATCATTTTGATTCAAGATCTGCATTTTTTTTCCCCTGAAAATTTATGCTTGCACAGCTGTGATAGCTCAGTAAAAGGAACAGTACCATCCTTTATGTGACTGGGGCAGGAATCAAGCTGTGAGTTATCTTCATGGTCTGACATTTTGAAACTCTCATATTTTTACACTGGATATTCATTCTGAGGGAAATGAAGAAGACAACATGTACAGAAAGAGAAGTAACAGGTGAAAGTGTCTAAAATAGATTTTAAATATATATATATACATATTTCTTTTTCCTTTTAAGTGCACTTTCCTGATTTCAGAGTGCATTACCTCTTAGCTCCTGTGCCACGAGTCAGACAATCTGCGAAATGGAGGTGAACAGATTGTACTGTTCTCTCTTTCCAGCATCTGAGAGAGGAGATGAGGTAAAAGGGGAAAGAAGTAGAGATTGAGAGACTAAGAGACCCCATCTTACTCACTGTTAGGAAAAAATGCATATCTGCTAAAAGGGGATAAAAGGAGCATAAATTCCAGTCAGATGTGCCTCTTGTGCAAAATGACTAATTAAATGACATTGGTATCTTAAAAATAGACCTTGCTTTAATGAGAAAATATTTTAGAGGTCATTCAAAAAGAAATCAAAACCCCAGGAATGATGAAGAAGGTATGACTGCCTGCCTGGGCTTTGTTATTTCTTAGAACTAAATCTCATTTTGGTGACGGCTTTTAAGAAGAACAGTAAAGCCTGGCTCATACAAACAAGTGTGGGCCAGGGCTCACAAAGGGGCTGCAGAGGTCAGAAAACAAGTGCTGAGAGGTGTGTAAATGAACTCGGCCTCTCATGACCCGTGGGCAAACCCTCCTGCCCACATGGAAGCCAGAGCAAACATGTGGCCCATGTTTGCCAGCTCCCTGCATCCCATGGCAAACCTGCCTGAGCCTGGCAGGAGCCCCGCAGTGGCCAGGCAGGTCCTGGCTGGGGGAGCAGCCTGGCACAGCGCAGGAGCACAATGGGCCTTCTTCCATGCATTTCTTGTGTTGCTGGAACACAGATCCCAGGCATCTGTAGTTTCGTGGGACGACAACTGCCTATGAGCAGTGCCCACTGAAGAACATCAGAGCTGCTGTAGTGGTCATCTCTAGTGCAGGAGCCTGTCTCCACTGTGCCTGCCAGCTCTGGCACCGTGGGTAGGACTCATCATTTTTTGCTGGATTTTCCTAAACCTTTGCTGTTTCTCTTCTGCAGGTCTCCCAGTAGCACATATGCTCCAAATAACTGTTTGTCAAACCATGTGCTCAAACACCTGCAAGATGAGATTTCTAAAAATTAGTTTATATACTGAGAACATGAAACGGATTAATGCAGAGGGGAAGTGTTTGATCTCTTTCACCAAATAACCATATCAAAAGCTCTTTTCAACGCCTTTTGTTGAAACATATAAAAGTCATGAACTCCTTGGCTGCTGGCCAGTACATCAGAGCATTGCCCGGTGTAAACTAATGTCGCTCTGTCGGTCTCCAAGGACATGAACTGACTCCTGCCATGCCTGGATGCAGCCTCCAGGGATTAACAGGGTGTTTGTGTGACTGGTAACGCTGTATGTTCTGTACTGAAATGGGTAAATGTGTGTGAAAACCTGTGAGTGTATTTGAGAAGCTAGCTCCTGAAGTACAGCAGATATTATCTCCAAGAGAAAGAGACTGACAGACTGTCTATCTTTGAGGTGATGAATAAGAAAAGAAACCACGTATTTTTTTCTAAAAACTTGGGAGTTTTTATTGAAAATGACGCATTGTTCCAAATAGATCAATCTTGATTTCCTGGTGTTTGCCAGGAAAGGCTACTCCCCAGTAAAGGAGAAGTTCCCTTCTGGTTTTGTTATAATAGCAGCAAAACTCAGTTATGGGAAATTTTTTATCTCTTTACCTGAGCTGATGGTTCAAGGAGAAAGGAACAGGTTTCCTACTTTATTATTTCACCCTTCAGAGCTTTTCCTGCTAATTTGGAGGGGTACTGAAAATTAAAAAGTTAAAATTTTGAGAGTGCTTTGTAACTGCAGTTAACTTTATTACCAGAAATAGGTAATGGCATGATCATTGGTAAACACCAAGCAAGCCAAGGAAGGGTGCAGCATGAAGAAGTTGATGGGAGAGGTTAAGATTGCTGAGTTTACAGGTCCCAGAACACCCATAGTGAAATACTGGGTCATGTGGCCCTGACTGGTCAGGGGTTCACTGACCAGGAACCGCTGGGGAGCCCAGGGAGCTGCTGTGCCAAGGAAATCACTGCTGAAATGGGCAGGCACATGGAGGGGAAGCAGGGACTCCCAGAGCTGCATGGTTCACTCAGGATTGGGTGTCTCAGCAGTGTTCCACTCAGGGCAGGACAGCTGACACAGCTCCTGGAATCTGCAGGGTGGGAAGAACTCCTCATTGGGTCCTGTAAGCAGCTTCCTCTGCTTGCTTTTCACATAAGCCCTCAGTTTTCCCCTCTACTGCTTCCTTGCAGCTTTTCATGCCCAGCTCCTCGTTGAGGCAGGACAGTGTCCAGTATAATCCTATGAAAACCTCTTCTTGGCCAGTCTTTTTCCTCCAGGAACTCTGGCTTAAACTCTCCTGATGCTGAGGCTCTCTGCACTGTATTTCCTGGGGCACCTGGCTCCAAGCACAGGTGTGTCCAGGAAGGACATTTCGTGGGTTTGGCGTCGAAGCTTCTGCTGTGATCCCTGGAGATTTGAGCAGTCCACTGTGCAGGAGCTGGGAGCCCTGTGTCTGCTTCAGGGAGAGCCAAATAGCTCCTTAAATGCTTGTTAACCCCACTCCAGGGTAAGTATTGGACATTCCTTCATTTTGGGACCACCCTAAGCTCGATCCCTAATTAACCATGCAAGAAGCTGCTGTTGCTATTACTGCTGAGTGACACTCAAGTGGCTGTTGTAAACAAGGAATGGTTAAAACTGTGTTCTCTACATGATATTTCAAGGAAAAAAAAAACTCTCAATGAATAACAGGGAAAGCACATTCTGAGCTTAGCTTCCTGGGCAAAGCAAACTTGTGTCTTAAGGAGTTTGAATCCAGATTATGATCTCCTGCATTTGCAATCTCTTGGCAAATTTTAATCAAACTGGACTTGAGGGAGAACATACAAAGAGACAGGAGCTCCTACAAGTTTCATGATAAGGGCTGCTGAGGAGAGGAAAGAAATCACCCAGAAATTATCCCTCAAAGAGGTGTCAGCCTGACCTCACCATTGGTTAGCCCTGACAAAATTCCACAGGACAGAGCCTGTAGAAGCCCCAGCTGCAGGGAAAGCTACAGCCAGACTTTGCATCTTCCTGGGCACTACAATCAATTGATCATGGGGCACAAATGTGGCTTTGTTAGTTCCAGTCTTTAAGGACTTCCTAAGCCAGCCTGCTGGTTCTGCTTTACTCTCCAGTCTTTCTGCGCCACTCTGGGAGCCCTCCTGGTCTTGGCACAGCTGCCAGACTGGTGAGAGGGCAAAATAATCAGCGCAAGGCAGGGGTGGAACCACCTCTCTTCAGTAGAATCTCAGAAAGTTGTGGTCTGTCAGAAATGTATGTGCCTACAGTGCTGACTACTGCTGTGTTTCTTAAATACAAGAGGATTTTCTTTCCCCTTGGTACCAAGGAGTTTTATGCTGAGTTGACTGAATAAGACTTTCCAGCAGAGTAATTTCCCTGAAAGATTAGAAAAGTCAAACATTTCTTAGGATCTCTATCACATCTGAAATCTTTTTATCCTACATATGAATTACCTTTTTCCTTTTAAACTGATGCATGCACCAAAGCTGAACCCAATGCTTTCATTCCCAGCTGTTGCTGTTTGGCTGCTCCGCTCTCTAAAACTTTTTTTTTTTTTTTTTTTTTTTTTTTTAAGGTGAGAGCCTGAGAGAGGTCAGCTGGAGCATAAGTGCTCTGCTTTCCCCTTTCATTAGCACAAGTGATGGCTACACATGGATTTCAAAATTTGTTTCAGCTCTTACTGGGAGCTCTTTGCAGCCTGAAGCAGGAATTGATTGTCTGTGAAGAGGCTCTGCAGTAACAAAGGCAGAAGTCAGGCAGGGAAGGTCTGACATGTGAGCTGTCAGAGGTGCTGTCACTGCCAGCTGACCCATCATAAGACTGCCAGGAACAGCCAAAGGGTGCCCTGCTCAGGAGGTTCTAGTGCCCTGCTCCCTGCTAGCTTGTGCTTGGAAACAGATTGACTAACATAATAGAGTGATTTTGTAATCTGTCATAATACCATAAGCTACAGATCCACAGACTTTGACCCCTCGCAGGTATAATGAGCTCCTTTATTCAGCTGCACATGCTCTCTCGATGGGGGAGAGAGAGGGGGGCTTTTTTCTAATTATATATCCAAAGCATATGTTTTGCCCAGAAACAAAGCATTATATTCATTAGTGAAATCCTATAAGCTTGGCTCTTTTTATTAGCCAGTTAACTAATTGACAGTTAAGAACATGTATTAATATCATGGTGTAACCATGCAGTCACTTAATCTGACAGCTTTATTAAAATCATAGCATTGCTCCTCTAAGTTGCTACAGTGAAGGGCTGTAGCATTTGCATTAGAAACACTGGTGTTTCAAGATATAAAGCTCAGCTGTGAAAAAAAAAATCAACATAACAACACACTAAGTCTCAGCCTGGTGTTGGTCTCTGTTAATCCTTTGTCAGAATTGGAGAAGAGCACTAAAGGTCCTTGTATTGATCTTTAAAAATCTGCTCAATCAATTTAAAGTAGGTTTTAGGAGCCTACAAAAACATTTGTTAGTACATTATCCTTCTTTCCTTACAGCATCAGAAAATTGTAGCAAAATGCAGAGCACTGCACATCTGAAAGAATAATGCAAAACTCTGGGTGCAGTTTGGGCAGGGGGGGCATGTCACACTGGGGACAGGGGGAGCCCAAGTACAACTGTGGATGTGGCCCTTCCATTTGCTATGGTAGTTTAAAAAGGTAAATGACCTGTAAATGGAAAAGCTTAGAAAACAAATTCTGGTAATAGAATCAATGTCATCATGGTGTGATGACATTGTACAAATCGATCTTACATCCTCACCTCACCAAAGTAATAACTCTCTATAGCAGCCCATGCTTGAAGAGGTTGAGGTGGCAGATTTTTTGTCACGAAGTGCAGTGCTTTCATGAGGAACGAGAATAAAAGCTCTACAGAATCACATTATTCCTTTCATTATGCTTGCACAGCCTCTGCATCTGGTTTACAGATCTTTATTACCTGGTGCCTGACATATAAGATGGAGAATACAAAACAGCTCCGGGTTTGTAAGGCTGATAGCTACAGAGGGGGAAAAAAAAAAAGAGAAAAAAATGGAAATCAGTGAAGGAAAAATAAATATGAAAACACATAATGATGTTTTTACTGATCTTTACTTCATACAGATTGACAGAGTCATGGTGGAAAACCCAAAAAGCTTTAAAATGCCCCCCCACTGAGCAGCAAGGCGGCCCACTGTGGGCATGCCTTCCCTGCTGCAGCTGTGAGAGCTGTGTTTGGCTGGGCTGGAGCTACTGTGTACTTACTGGCCTGACATGACTCACTCTGTGGTCAGGACCACCTGGAGTGGTGGCCTGGCTTTATTCATAGCAAATATGTGCATGTCCCCATCCCTGCCAGGATAGGTTAAATCCATTGACAGCAAACTTTTCCCTGCACTCCCTGGCCTCTGTGCCTGAAATGCCCATGACCATTATTTTAGCTCAGCAAGCAGAGGACCAGAGTCTAGCAACAAAGGCCTTACAAAAGAGGCTTTCCCCCCTTCTTCATTTATTGCAGACTTCTCATCTTTTACCATGGGCAGCACTGAAGTGAGTGTCACAGAACTGTGTAGCCAGACTGATCCCACAGCCAATTCCTGTTCTATGAAAGATCTCATCTGGAATGGTAGGGACCAAGTGGAAATTACTTTAGCAGGGGAAGATGGATTTGGGCTGGGCATTTCTGATACAGAAGCAGAACAGTCAAAGTGTCTTCAAGCAGTTGTTGATTACACTGCAGCCAAGAAGCCTGTTCATGGAAAAAAAATAGTAATTTTTTTGAAGCAAAGAAACCTCTCAATGAGAAGTGGTCTGAAGTCAGTGGGTACACATGAATAGAAGCACATGTTGGTGCTTTCACTGGGCAGAGGCTAATAGAGGAGAGCACATGAGCCTTGCCACATTCTGCAGTCCATTTCCCCTTTCTCCGCTGTATCTATCTAGTGCTACTGTGCTAGGGATGTTCAGGGGTATTGTGGGAAATGGATTTATAGAAAATTCTCAAAACCTGACAGAAGGCTCACATAGTGTGCATCTGTATGCAAACCTTGAGATAAGAAATGCTGACTTAGAAATGCCCTGGAATAGGACAGACATTGTTGAGAGAGAAATTGAACTAGAAACAAGTTTCAAAGGATGGCCTTGCAAATAAGCCTAGATACTTTGGAGAAATAGAACTATGAAACATGCATTGTAGTAGGACCCATGAGGGGTAATTTTAGATGATTTGCTTTAAGGCATTTACAGCAACAGGGTATGTCCTAGCCTAGCTCTTTTAGTATTCACCCATGGATCTATTGTCCATCTAATTCTTTAGTCAACTTGCTGATACCAATTGACTCCCCTAGCTTTATGTAGCTGCCAGCAACAGAAGTTCACTGCTGTCAGCCTAACAAATGTCTCTTTTAAACCAGGCTCCTACTTCCTTGCTTCCTCCATTCTCCCCCATACTGATACTTGCTGATGCAATATTTGTGAGTCACTCTTCCACTTGGCTGTTGTTGCCAAAGCTTTGTAAACCTCTAGTATGTCCTTTCTCAGCCACCTCCTCTGCAGAACCCCAGCCTGCCTCCTTGCTGAGATGATCTTGATCTCCTTGATTTCTAGTTCTGTATACAAGGGTATAGGTTAACAGGTGTCTGCTCCAGCCACCACTGGTAAGTGTAGATCAGTTCAGCCAGAAGGAACAATTTCCAAAGTCCTTTTTATTTTTGCCATGACATCTATTAGAATTCAATCTTGATGAAAAGGAATTTTCATCCTTTGCCTTCGGAACTGTTCATCTAAACCCAGACAATGTTGCCCCTTGAAATGAAGCAATGGACAAAGTAAATCGGAGAACGGTAGTTAATTAAATTAATAAATGAAAGCTGATAAAAACTTTCTGGAAGTCAGTACAAGCCTCTGTGCACAATATTGGTCACCAGTGACAGGACCCAAGGGAATGGCTTGAAGTTGTGTCAGGGGAGGATTAGTTTAGATATCAGAAAAAGGTTCATCATCAGAGGATGGTTGGGCACTGTAACAGGCTTCCCAGGAAGTGGTCACAGCTCCAAGCCTGACAGAGTTCCAGAAGTGTTTGGACAATGCTCTCAGGCACATGGTGGGATTCTTGGGGCTGTCCAGTGCAGGGCCACAAGCTAGAGTCTATGATCCTTGTGGCTCCCTTCCAACTCAGGACATTCTCTGGTTCTAATTTGTGATTTATTACATTCAAGGTTTTACAACTATTTCTTGGACAAATCTTGCACAGGTAGCAGCCAGGCAATGGTGTCAATGTGAATTTTTCCTGATCACTGGCAGCATGATTGCGATCATAATAAATAAAATGTCAAGGAAAGCCTCTTTTAAACATTCAAACAACATCTGTTAAAAAAGCCCAGCCATGGTGAACAGATGGCTGCTGTATGTTGGAGCAGACTAGTGGGGAGGATCATAATATCACACTTCCTGAGCAATTTCTGAGCAGCAGAGGAGTAAGCAATACCTCTAATGCGAAATCAGAGGTAAAATGAATTAGGTGGTGATAACCCTTGAAAAAGAAAAGGCATTTTGTGAGTTTCTGTGCAAAGACCATTTGAGCTCTAAGCTTCATAATCAGCTTGGAAAATAGTTTAACCCACAGGAATCTTTGTGACTTACTTCTGTCTTCCTGAGTTTGCAAGGTCAACTATCAAAACAGATATAACCTGGAGACCTTTGAGTGACAAGCAGTGAGCATAATTTACCAACGATTTTCTGTTTCTAAAGGGAGTGCTATTGCATCATTTTAAGGTCATGTTTAACAATATGGCATAAAACAGTTAATTTAAACAAAAATGGGAAACTCAGAGGGGAAAAAGGGGGGTGCAGACTTTTCAGATAATCCACTTACTGCATCTTTGTTGTGCCTATCCTCATAATACCCCTGAGTCCCAGTTGTTGGATTTAGCCATAACACTTACCAACTTCCAGAGAAGCAGCAGCTGTGCTCCAGCTTTCATTGCTAATACTCCTGGCACTGGTGCCCTGTGAAGCCCTGTGGCAAACCCTGCACCTCCTCAAGGTGCGGCTGCTCGTGGCTGCTCCCTGTGTGCAGCTGGGAGAAAGGCAGAGAAAAGGGTAATAAGGGAGGGAGGGAGTGAGGGAGGAAAGGAAAGAGAGAGAGAGAGAGAGAGAGAGAGAGAGAGAGAGAGAGAGAGAAAGAAAGAAAGAAAGAAAGAAAGAAAGAAAGAAAGAAAGAAAGAAAGAAAGAAAGAAAGAAAGAAAGAAAGAAAGAAAGAAAGAAAGAAAGAAAGAAAGAAAGAAAGAAAGAAAGAAAGAAAGAAAGAAAGAAAGAAAGAAAGAAAGAAAGAAAGAAGAGAAATACCCATTTCAATGAAATATGCCACGTAAACCTCTTATCTTCTCTCTTTCTCACCTTTCTTTTGTTGCTTTGATGGCCCAGATATGCTAGTCTTATGTAATGCCACATTCATTTTTACTGGGAACTAGTATACCTACAAAACTGGCAAATCATTGGAAATTCATCACTTTCTCATCAGACTTGGTTGGCAGCAGCATGAACTGGAGAATGTGCCAGCATTGTGTTGGATTGCCATTGTTGTAGAAGAAGTTAGTAGAAATTTAGCACTAGCAGCTTAAACATTAATAGCTAGAGTGCACAAATCCTACAGACTGTGGCACATGGATTATAACAACCATATTACAATATGCCAAATACCTAACTACACAGTTGGCCAAAACATCCAAAAGAGGATGTTAAATAGGATGTAAAAGCACTGTTTACTGGATAAGATGACCATTTAGTACTGAAACAGCGAGCAAATCAAACCAATGCAATACCAGCAGATCCCAGACCCAAATATTATGAAACAGTTCCATGAGGGGTGGGGAGTTTTGATTGTAATNAAAGAAAGAAAGAAAGAAAGAAATGGGGAGTTTTGATTGTAAGCAAATAATTGCCCAGGGATCTCTCTGTTCAGGGTGTCTCTTCAGAGGCACCCAGCTTGAGTTGTAGTGCTATTAATAAAAAGGACTGTGTAGAAAAATCTCTTTTCAGTTTATTGATTCGGTGAAAGTCTGGAGTTGAACCCTGCTGTGGTGGCTGCTGTGTGTAATTTCCATAGCAGTTTGGGGACCCAGTGGGGCTCTGGGCATCCACCACTAGATGTTGGATGCTCTAGTCTCCAAATGTCCAGCTGCTGGCATCACCTGAGAACTTTGGGGACAGGAGACACTGACTCATGAGTGCCAAAATTCCACCACTAAATTCTGGATATTCTGTCTTCAAGTGGGTTCAAGCTCCAGCTCAGAAGAATGGTAGGAGAGGTGTGCATGGCTTGATCAGAGTAAGGCACACAAATTTGGCATACAGGTATGGGGAATGTACCCAGCACAGCAAAAGGGATGCCCTGAACTGAGGTATAATTTAGTGGAAGTTATTAGAACTTGTGGAGAATCTGGAGTGAACTGGACCAAAGTACAGGAATGTAGCCAGAGGATAGAGGAACAACATAGTGATACTGGGGATGATCATGGTGGGATTTATGAAAGCACAGAGGAATGACCACACAGAGCTTTAACAATGAGCTAGTGGCAAGAGTATTTGTTGATCACCTCAGATATACTTTAAAGACCCCGGAAATATTTTAACGAACATATGGCTGGGTGGCAAGGGGGGACATTACAAAAAACCCCCAAGTTTTATAGTTATGTTTATGTGTTACATGTTTATGTTTGATGGATGGGAAGAAACACACATAGAGCTGAACTTGCAGAGGAAAAGAAAGAGGAAAAGCAACAAGAGGTTAGTCTTTTGGTGGCAGTACTGGCAAAGAGTTTACAATTAAGAGGGTGAAGGAAGGGATTTCCCCCTTGAAGAGAGGGCAGAGGTAGGTCAGATAGCAGATTTGAAAAAAAAAAAAAGAAAAAGAGAAGATTTGTAATTAAATGGGAGGAAAAATGTCATTATTGTGAGAAACTTGGTCACTGGCAAAGAAAATGCCCACTACATTCAAGGGGGCATCATGGGGAACTGGTCATGGGAGATGCAAGACAGGAATCATGAAGTAATCTGCAATGACTGAAGGCAAAAACTCAGAACACTGTGGAAATCTGAGTTTATGAGATGTGGAAATTACTGTAAGAAATAGGAGATAAAGGGATGTGGAGAAGATTTGTATTAGGAGAAGTCTTCCTGTCTTTTTTGTTAGGAAGAGATCTCCTCCAAACCCTGGAGGTGCAATTACATCTATCATTCCGAGTTCTGATTTGACAATCACAGGAGTATTTGTAACATCCGAAGCTCAGGAGCCCGCCCTGGAGATCTCGAAACCCCGGGAAGTGGTGCCCAGGGAAATGCGGAGTCAGTCGGGAGCTGACGTGAGACTGCCGAAATAGCCTGAAAACAAAGGGAGGCGCGCCCTCTGCTGTGAGCAGCATCCCATCCCCGGGAAACCGGGAAAAGCAATCAAAACCAGGGTCAGCGCCTTGTCCAAAGAATCTTGGAAGCGTCTGAATTCCCGTATAAAACCCCAATGTTACCAGCTGGAAAAAAGCCAGATTGGATAAAGATGGGGATCCTGAGTTTCCATTTATTCCAGATTTGAGAGCAGCTAACCAGCATGTCTCACACCCCTCATGCCAGATTCCTCTCCTGCACTCTTGCAAATCATGCACTGGGCTACATGTTTTACTGTGACTGATCTGACTGCAGTGCTCTTCAGTATTCCCACAGATGAAAAAAGCCATCCCTTGTTTGCATTCTCTTGGAAGAAACTTCATATGCTGATGTGATCTTGTCCTTTTGAGGGGTTTAATGGGTTTTTATATTTTCTCAGATATTAAAAGAAGATTTAAAGGATATTGAGTTACCTGATGGATCAGTTTTAGTGCAATATGTAGACAATTTATTTCTAACACCTAGTAGAAGTTGCAATGACTGTTTGAAAGATATTAAACATTTATGTACTGCCTTAGCAACCAAGGGCACACCTCCATCCAAGCTCCAGCTGTGTCAAATGGGAGTAAAATACCTGTGATTTGTTTTAAAGGAAGGACAGCAAGTAATAGATACAGAAAGAGTAAAGGTTATAATTGAAATTCTTTGACCAGTTAAAAAAACCCACAACCAGCTGTGAGGATTATGAGGTGCAGCCGGGTTTCGCCAGCTGTGGATACCAGGATTAGGGGAACTAATGTAATCTCTGACGGAAACAACAAAAAATGAAGAAATAAAACCCATCAATCAGGTGTGACAAGTGAAGAAAAGGAACTGTGGAAAAAGTTGGAAGCAGTGCAAGACTGAAGATGGAATATGAACAACAGGGGGAAAACCTGTCTTACTGAAGAAATAACTGATAACTGAATGGTTCCATGCTGAACCTCAGGGAAAGAATGGAAGCAGTGGCTAATCAAGTACAAGAAGTATGGGCAGATCTGGGTGTCTATGCAGCTGCAAAAAAAGATACTAGTACCTGTCCCACCTGTCATAAATTATTACATATAAAATTGATTTGTGAATTCGACCATGAGCATTTTTCCCATTCCAAAGATTGCAAATAGATTATATGGATATGGCTGCAGCATGTGAATGTAAACACTTGCTAGTGATAGTAGCCTAATTTTCTTAGCTTCACAAGGGAGGCATGCACAATTAGTAATATCTGTTGTTCCATGTACATTGACCAGAGTGGAAGGACTTCAGCCAATGTCCAAAGCTGTGGGAACAAGTAAAATTAATGCAAAAAATATAATAGGACAATATTTCAGCAAGATTCCAAGAAGTATGGACACTTCTTCACCAATACTTCAGCAAGAAATATTGGCTCACCTCCTGGGTACCAGATTAGGATCTTGGGAAAAATGAATTCTTTATAGGTTATTCATTTTTATTATGATCTTTGAAATAATGTTTGTTTGCATTAAATGTGGTAACACTTGCTGTACTCAACACCTTGGAGTATTCTGCTCCCATATAAGAGCAATGTTAATGAAAACAAAAGGAGGACTGTTGCAGAAGATGTTAGTATCAACTTAGCACTAGCAGCTTAAACATTAATAGCTAGACTATGCAAAGCCTGTAGATTGTGGTACATGGGCTGTGACATCCATATTACAGCATGCTGAGTAGCTAACTACAGAACCAGAAGAAAACAATCTCAGAGGAGGTGAAACAGGACACAGAACCACTGTATATTGTCTAAGGAGATGCCCACTTAGAATTGCCTACTAACAAAACAGCAAGAAAATCAATAGAAGTAAGAAGACGCCAGACTCCAATATTACCATTGGTCCTAGCTGTCACATGAGGGGTGAGCTTCGATTGTGAAGGTTTAATTGTCAAGGGATTTCTTTGTTTGGGTCCATCTTCGGAGGTGCCTAGTTTGATCTGGAGCACTGTTAATAAAAAGGACTTAAGAGAAGAGTCTGTTTTTGACTTACTGATTCTGCCTAAGCCGAGAGCCGAACCCCGTTACGGTGCCTGCTATCCATAATTTCCACAGCACCATCTGCCGGCCAGTCATTGCCTCCTGAGATGCCTGCTCTCCAGACAGCTGTGGGAAGGCAGTCCATCACCTCATAGAAGATTAGGAAGGTCATGACATGTGGGACACAAATTCCCACAGCGAACAACATATCTCCTAGGTTTTAATTTCCATTTTACAGTCATAAAATCTTCTGTTTGGAAAGTACGTATCTGTTACAGCTGAATTGTTCCAAGTTTCACCATTCCTACACGCTAAACCAGTCCGATTGTCATCTCTGGCACTGTACCAGGCTTGTCACTGCTTTTCTTCCACGGAGATTTGGGGACCTTGTCAAAGCACACTTTCTTCTGCCAGTAGTTTGGGTCCCTGGCTCATATGATTAGGGATTAAGGTAGGATTGAACTCAGTCAGCTGCACTTTTCTAACTAAGCCTGATAAAAGCCTGAAGGTGTGGTAGAGGCAATCAGCAACTGACAATCTCCCATGAGATCAGAAACGCCAGCAGGGGATATGCAGGAGAGGTGCCAGTGACTGCGAAAGCGCTGTGCAAATGACCAGGTGTGTGACACAGAGTAATTTGAACCCACTGTAGGGTGCTGAAGGAAAGCCAGGTGGATGGCAGAAGTGCACTGTGAGATGCTGGGAGCAGCTCCCAAGGCTGCAGAATCCACCTGTGCAGACCCAGCTCAGGATGAGTGCTAGCAGCATGACAGGGCTGTGTTGCAAAAAAAGGGGCACTTCGGTGAACTGACATAACAGGTCCTTAAACAAACAGGTCCTCTAGGTTACAAACAGTTATCTAATCAAGATATCCCATAATGTTCTCTTCACCTGCAGTGGACCACATTGCTTCTCAAAGCCAAGGAACTGGGGTTGACCAGGGTGACTTTTCAGACAGACCAAGAGTGGAAAAAGAAACATTCCTTCTTCCTTTTTCCTGGGAAGCAAGGGATCACGTCACTTATAGGGAGACTGAGTATGTAAGGAATGGCACTCAAATAAACCATAGGGGTTTAGATTAGAATGGTCTCTGCTCACTACTGTTCAGTTATGGAGCACCCCCCTTCTCGCTGGGGAAACCTGCATATTGGAGCTGATGGAATTATTTTTTTCTCCAGCCCTCCTCTTTTCCAGTGGCTCCTAGCTAATAGCTGGAACAGGCTGGCAGGGAGAAAGAAGAGACAGGATAAGGCTGAAAGCAGCCCCTTATGACTCCCTCACTAGGTCAGTTATTGTCACAGGCAACCTATCCCCTCACACACCAACGGGGCAAAGGAGCGATGTTGCCATCAACAGATAGAAAATCTGTGACTGGGTTCTGAAACAATGGCATTAGGAAACTACCTGATGGTCTGCAACAGGAGCAGTGCCTGCTTTCCTCCTGATCTGGCTCCTGTGATCTGCTGAATGCATTGACCAGAGATTTTCTACAGGGCACTTACTTATGCTGCTTCCTGTGTGGATTTTACAGTGCCTTGTAAGATCTTGGCTCACCCACCGCTCGTCCTTCAAGCTGGTGCCCTCACAAGCCTTCCTCATCTAACAGGCTGCTTTCACAAAACCTGCAGGAACACAACCGTCTCTGAAAGCTCTGCCCCTTTATCTGCCTACAGCAGCAAACTCAGCAAATGAACACAGCTGGAGGAAGAGCATTTCCTCTGCTTACAAAACTGGTCTGATTACATGTGTAGGTTTTTACCTGTCATGTCTGCTTTACTGTGCACAGTAGCTTTTCACTGCCTCGCTGTAAAACATCAAGGACTAGAAACCCAGAGGGAGAGGAGCTTTAATGCACTCAGGGACCTTCCAAAACATCTACTCCAAGAGCTGCCATCACTGCAGGGAATGTACATTACTCAGGGTATATAGCAAAAGACATAGAAGGAAATACCTTAAACTTCGCCTATGAACCCTGCAAGGACCTAACTAGAAGCAATTATAGAACATATAAATGAAAAAATTAGAATCTTTTATTAAAAACAAATTAATTACACAAAATCATTTCCAAGACAAACCAGAGATTTCACCCATTCACAGATTACCATATCATGGCACCAGGATATTTGGTGCTCAACTCATTGGCCGTGGCATTGCGTTACCTTTCTCTCCACTTCCCACACCAGTCTCCGTTAATGTTGGAACAGAACTTCTTTCTAAGATATATCTAGTGCTTGTCTTGCATGGGATGCCATCACCATTTCTGTGTCACAGTTTCCCATAGCCTGAACTTACAAGAACTGAAGATGTGGGATTTTTATCGGATCGCAGTTATGAGTGGCTGTACACTGGACCGTGAATCCGTAGAGATGGGCATATTCCCACAAATGGGCATGATCAGCAATCTTGTCTACCTCAAAGTGGTAAGTTGCCATTAATGGTGTGAATAAGGTCATCACAGTACCTGCCTTTTGATTTCACACCTTTAGTGTCACAACCCCTTGTAGAGCATGATCATACCTGCAACTAAATTCGGAATTAGACACACTTTAAATGTTTACTTTCGCATGTTTGCTGAGGGTCCACCCTCCAAATTCTGAGAACTCTATTATGTCTGAAATACTTTCCTGTTTCCAGGCTCTTCTTGGTGAGAACCGAACAAGAGACAACAGGCAGAAACTGAAGCACAGGAAGTTCCACACAAGCATGAGTCAGAATGTCTTTATGTGCGGGTGACTGAGCACTGGAACAGGTTGCCTAGGGAGGTCGTGGAGTCTTGAGAATACTCAAGTTCTTGAGGATACTCAAGAACCACATGGATGCAATCCTATCCTGCTAAATGGATTCAGGACCTTGACAGGCTGGAGAATTAGGTGGAGAGAAGCCTAATGACGTTCAACAAGGACAAGTGTAGGATACTGCATCTGGGGAGGAATAACCTCAAGTGCCAGTAGAGGCTGGGACTGATGCGCTAGAGAACAGCTCTGTGGAGAAGGACCTGGGACTCTTGGTGGATGACAAGCACAAGCTGACCCTGGGCTAGCAGCACCCTCGTGGCCAGGAGGGCCAGTGGTGCACTGGGGTGCATTGGGAAGAGGGTGGCCAGCAGGTCCAGGAAGGTGATCCTGCCTCTCTACTCATCCCTAGGGAGGCTACATCTGGAGTGCTGTGTCCAGTTTTGGGTTTCTCAGTACCAGAGAGTCAAGGAGCTACTGAAGATGGTCCAGCAGAGATGATGAGGGGTCTGGAGCATCTCTTGTGAGGAGAGACTGAGGGAGCCGGGCCTGTTTAGTCCGGAGAAGACTGAGAGTGGATCTCATCAGTGCATACACATTACTCCAGGGCATTTGTCAAGAGGACGGTGCCAGACTCTCTTTGGTGGTGCACAGTGCCAGAGTGAGGACAGCCACAAACTACAGCACAAGTTCCACCTCAACGCGAGGAAGAACTTTCCATGGGAGGGTCGCAGAGCACTGGAACAGGCTGCCCGGGCAGGTCGTGAATTCCCCTCTCTGGAGACATTCCAAACCCGCTTGGGCAGGTTCCCGTGTCACCTGCTCCAGGTGCTGTCACCGCTCCCTGGCAGGGGGGTTTGGACGAGATCCAGAAGTTTCGTTCAGCCTTAACGAACCTGTGACTCTGCGGCACGCGTTGTGAGAGAGCCCCGCTTCAGCAGGGCAATCAGACCGGACACCCAGCACGCCCCACACCCGCCCGGCCCAGGCTCGATCCGCTGCTGGATCCCAGATCCCGGGATTTAGCGAATCCTGAGGGCGGGGCTTCGGGCCGAGCCTGGCGGCGGCGGGGCGGGGGAGCCGTGTGACGCCACAGGGCTATGGTGGCTGAGCAGTGACACGTGTCCCTGCGGCCTGCGAGGGGCGGGCGGCCGAGCGGGCCTGCGATCTCGCGGGATCCCGGG
>WEZZ01034029.1:0-66682 GCA_013400585.1 Chloropsis cyanopogon | reverse complement strand
AATATTTTTTGGATGTTTTTTGTCATACCTTGTGATTTGTATCACAAGCTTCTTGCTTTTTCTGTGTAACCACAATATAAAGTAAATACCATTGTACAAAATAGTGCCCTGAAGGAAGAGCCAACCAGGCTTCAAAAACTCAACTGGTGATCTAAAAGCACTTTAGCTTGTACTGGCTGCTGTAAGAAAGCAGAACTTCTTTGTCCTTATATCAGCCATTAACTCTGCTGCTGTAACTACACGGGCCTAACACAAGGCTTGTTGCATCTCTGCCGTGTATCTCTGATGATCTGATCAGCTAATGGGAAGGTTGCTGTAGGGTCTCCACATTGCTAATCCTGTTCTGAGATAAATTATGTTTCTTCTCTGTTTAAAACAAATGGAAATGGGGCAGGGGCAGTTGTGTGCATTTCCTGCCTCCCTGGATTCACTGTAGATGGAAACTGGTTGAAGAGACTATGTGTGTGTTTAAACAGAGAGACATTAAAACCAGACTTTCTGTTTTAACCAGAAAGTCCAGCTTTGACTTCCATCTTTTATGAGAATGTCCTGTAATTTTTGTTTGTGTATTATCTCCCATAATACACCCTTCTTTATTAATTTCACTGTGTTGCGAGAGAACAGCTTCAGCCAGGCACTATCAATTTTTTTAAAGCTGTTGTGATATTTTATCTGTCAGCTCTCTGTGGAAGACAAAGCTCTTTTATCTAGTTTCTAATGTAGAACTATGCTACAGTCTCACTCTGGTGCCTTGTCTGGTGTAAAGGGTTGACATTTGTTTGCCACCACAAAAGGGATTGAAAGAAGTCCATGTTCATTTCAGCCTTTACCAATGCATGCTTGATGAGTTTATTTGTTGTTCAGAGCCTTAGGTTCTCCATCTGTGAAATTAATACAGCCCTGCTTTTGCAAAGCATGTACTTAAGGTATGTGATCACTTACTATGATAACTTTAGATTTCTAGAAAAAAACCCAAACAACCACTGAGTATGCAAATAATTGAATCTTCAGGATCTTGGGTTTTGCTGTTTGTTGCTTTCTATTTTTTTAAATGGGTCCTCTGTCCTTCAGTAACAAGACACCAATTAGTTCTGTGGTTTTGCCTTTCTGAAGGAGCCAGACAGAGTGAGAAGAGGTTGCAAAAATTACAACCAATGTTTTTGACCTGACAATTAAATTGAAAAGAATGCTCAAGATGAATGATGTGGAAGGGGACATGCAAAACTGTTCTTTTATTTTGTGTTTCAGACTCTCAGAGGATTGGAGGAAGCAGTGGCTACTGGGCTATTGTGGTTCTCTTTGTTATTTGTCTAGTTGCAGTCGGAGCTTTCATCCTCTACAAGTTCAAAAGGCAAGTAAACCTTAATTAATATATGCATTTTAATAATTAGATTTATCCATAGATTAGGAAGACAGAGTTTGTTATTTGTAAAGATGATTTCTTGAAAAATTGCAAGTACACCACTTTGAAAGTCATATTTTTCTGAACTTTTCAGACATCAAGGTACTGCACTGATGCTTGTTTCACTTGCTGTGTTCCAAGATAAATATCAACAATATGGGAGCTATGGAGAGTTTGTTCAGTTTGTCTAAATAATACCATCAAGAATCAGAGCTGAACTAAAATATTATTCCTGATTAATTCCCTTCTCATTACCCTTAACATTTATGAATAAACTAAAACTATCGGGACAGGGAGTACATCTGCAATGCTGATTTGCTGAAAAAAGTAGTTTTATCAAAGCATGTAATGCCCTGGGGTTTCTCTTTGCTCACATTACATTTTAATTGCTGAGGCAATGCCATGGAGAATGACTGACAGAAAGAAATTAGCGTTAACTTAGAAATTAACGGCACTAGAGTGTGTGGAGGGAAGAAACATTTATGCAAGCAGCCCTTATGTGGAGCATATTCTCAAAACTGAGTAATGCCAGCCTTGGGCAGTCTGATGTATCTTTAGTCTGTGATTGATTTTAATCCAAGCTGCTGTGCAATTTAAATAATTTGCTCTTGTTTATGGGACAGTGCTTTCACTGTCTATCCTACTGGCATTGCTGTATCTCTGGGGCAGAAGCTGTTGGGTTTGAACATACTAGAAACAAGCCTTCATCATCATCATCATCATCATCAACTTCTGTTGTCCTTCCTCAGGGAGGATTCATACTGATTTGCCTCATTTTGTAAGGGGTGATCTTTATTTAAAATAAATGTAAGTTTATAGAACTAGGAGCAGCATTAAGTTTTTGACAGCAGTAAATGAAGCTAGCATTAGGTAAGAGTTTGTTTAGCAAAAGTATTTTTATGTCAATAGAGAAAAATCTCAATTTCTTCAAGAACCTAAGTTTTTTAGAGTTCATAGTGACTGCTCTAAAGGACAAAGCACAGAATACTGTATCTGACTGTCTACAATGGACTAAAAATCCATTTTGCTCTTTTAGGTGCCTGAAGCGGGGAAAATACTTAAAATGTTTGATGTGATGTTTGATGCTATTATTTCAATAGCAATACAATGGAGGATTTTCTGTTTGTGTTTCAATCATAAAACTTCCTTGTGATATCTTTTAAAAGCTATCTGATTTATATATTTTATTAGTTCTTAAATGAGAGCAATTAAATAACAGTCACAATTACTGCATGGCAGAAGAAGTATAAAATATTCAAGAAAGGAATAGAAACGTATTCTCCCTTGAGTTCTTTCTAAAATGCCCAATGAACCATTGCTTTATAAGTAGAGCTTTTATTAAGGAGGAAAATATAGTACAATTTCGAAATTGTGAGCTTTAATGTCTCTTGCACTTCTGTATATAAGTTGTGAAAATAATTTCCATTTTCATGTGGGGGCTGGGGGTAATTTAGATGCAAGTGAGGACTATTGTGAGATATATTCAAAAGTTTGCCAGTAGCCTAAAAACTGGTGTTGGCACTGGTGAATGACCATGCAGTAGTGTTCAATTTTAGTCTGTATCTTATCTTTTTCTGAGATATTTGAAAGAATCCTTTTTAAATATTCCTGCTAAGCTTTTCAAAAATGACAATTTTTTTTGTTGCATACATCATTTGCCATTTCTTCTTCAAAGAATATTGAGCACCTAATCAGTGCTATGTTTCAAAAATCACTTTTTCCTCATGGGCTCCCTGTGAACTCCTGTCCTACCAAAATCTTGAATCCCTTTTAAAAAGTTGGAGATGGTTGGTGCATTGCTGGATCCCCACGGAGTACTTGTTGGGAGTACAGTCCCTTTAAAGTCAGTACAGTTACAAACTGGTCCACAGGGACTGACACTACAAAATGAGTGTCCTTTATGGATATAAAAGTTGCAAGTTACCATACATAAAGGCAACTTTTCGATATTATATGCCTGGGTATTAAAGATTAATTTGCTGAAAGAATGCCATAGGCAATAAAAAATGTTCAACTTCAGGTGATTATTTCTATCACCTAAAGGCCACCACTACTGTGGCCTATGGTAAGTCAGATAACTTGGGGAAATAAAAATATTATTTAATTACACAGAGAAATTACAGATGTGTAAAGTGTTGAAATGATAATAATGTCCATAATTATGATGTATGATTTAGAAACCTAAGGAGGAGATGGAGGATATTTGGTGGTGCTTTCCCCTCATTCATGTAGATTAATAGAAGGGTTAAAACCCCTTTTTCCCTACCTCAGTGAAATTTTTTTGATCGTAGTTTTATCACTACTCTTACTGGGTCTACAGGACCTGCAGCTAGCATTGGAGCAGGTGCTTTGCAAGAAACTGTATGAAAATGTCTTGGGCTGCTCTCTCTCTTTCTCTCTCTTTGTGGGCTCAAAGTTAAGTTCAATACCTGCAAAGATGCAAGATGGAAAAACTGGCTTGCAAAATAAGTTGGTAACTGGATTGGCAGGGAGGTTACAGCTTCATGCACAAGAGCATGTCAACTATTTGCAATGACAGAGTTCAGGACTTGTGATGAAAAAAGGAGAGAAAATACCAGGCTTTTGTGTAGACCTGCAGCTTTGATAGAAAATAGCAAAACATGCCCAAACTGCCCCAAGGTTTCTGAGTGCTGAAGCATCTTGTCCCCAGGCATGGTCACCTGCCCAAATTACTCCTGAAGTACATGTCATGAGAACTTGGCTACTAATTTACACTATTTTTTATCAGACTGAGCTGGGAAATGAAAGATGGTGTTGACAAGACATCAGAGACTAATCCAATACCTCTTTTTTAAGTGAATCTTTCATAAGAAATGAAATTTGCTGCTCCTATTTATTTTCTCTTTTTTTAAAAACTGCAATATTCAGTACTAAAAATTGGTGTCCCTGACAAGAAGTAAATCTAACAAAATTAGTTTGGGAGAGAGCAGTGATCTAAAAATAACAATCCCACAATAGATTCTTTGTCTGATGCCACACAGGCAGAAAAAGAAAAGAGTATTTCATCTAATTAGACAGGGGAGGTAGGGGAAAAACAGTGCCAGATTCATATAGAGGTAGTGGGATTTTGGTTGATTAGTTGCAAGCATAGTACAAACCAATGCCATCTCATCACTCCTCAAGGAATGCCCATTAAATAGAAAAGATGTAAATGATATAATTGCTCACTGCTCTAATCCAGTCTAAAATTTTCAGATCTGCTGGATAACCAGGGCTATCATGGCTGTCCAGCTAATGATTTTAGCTAGATATGACTGTAGGTCACATGTGTTCCTATATGCCCTAATCCCAAATACTTAAGCATTCACTAGGAAGACTGCTGACCTCTGTTTTTACATGCTGTAAAATTGCAAGTGTTTATTGTTTCATGTCTCCACTTCTGAACCTCATGCACCCCCCACTTTATCTGATGGTTTCTTTGGGCATCCAGCCACTTCCTGAAAAACTGGTGTTGAAGTCCCCAGACCTCATGAAGTGATTCCTGCCAATCCCAAGCATGGTTCATTGCTTTAAACAAAGGGGAAAAAAAAAAAGGAAGAAGCCAAAATGTTTTGAGAAACACAGGGGTTTGATCCTTTGTAATCAGAATAGATAAGGACTTCAGATTAGGGCTATTTTTACTCTGTATATGGCAAGTAAATTTTAAATTATAAATTTCATGGGTTTTTAAAAACTAACTGTAATTGTGTTCAACAAATGAACTGTTTAGTTTATCTGAGCTATTGGTTTATATAGTTTAGGGGAGGAATTTTGAGCATAGCAGCAAGGAGCAAGGGGTCATTCCTCACAGGTGAACTAGCTGTGGCTGTGCAGGAGGAGCAGTGCTGCCAGCAGATGTGGGTGGTGGGCAAGCCTCGAGCAAAGCTGCTTTGCTCTGCTCTGCTCTCACTTCCTGACTATGGAAATCACCGAGTGGGTGCCCCAAGCGAACAACATGTTGCAATATTCACTTGTATGCTCCAGCTGTTTAAGCATCCAGGTAAAATGGACTGCAGCTGCTTCTTTTGCCCACAACAATAAGAAGCAGCTGAAAAATAATTTTGAAAAATCCTGGGCTGTTTCTTAATGCGGATCTGGGATCTGCATATATTTTTTTCTATACCATGCCATCTTTACTATATTTGGTTCAGTAAAAACACACTTCTTCCATTCCCTTTGAAACATTGTTTGTATTTTTTTGTGGTTTTCAAGCTGCCATCCAGAAAAGATTTCTTCATCGTCTCAGAAGAAGCTTTATGGTGTGGGATCCTGGGCAACAGTATAGAGAAGGGAAATAGCACTGTCTGCACCAGGCAAAGTGGAGGAAAGGAAAATTATATTTTAGCCACATCAAAGCTGCCATGTAATCATCATGCTACTAGCGGAAGATCTGAAATCATCATTTTCTTATTTTTCATTTCTATATAATAGCAGGATATTAGAGTAGCCAAACCAGAGCAAATAGCTGGCTTTTGTGCTTGTGTGTTTTACCTGGTTAATTGCAGCAAATTCGATTCTCTGAAAGAGTATGAAAATCTTCATCTTTTAATTTGTATGCAAACTACTGCTGGTGTACTTAAAGCTGCATACATTGTTTTCACAAATCACCATGAATCGCCTTCACCCAGATTTATACCATTTTGTGTGTATTCCTTTTTTGCCTGCTGCTATCAAGTACCAATTTTGGTAAATGAACCCCCTCCTGGGTCATTTCCACAATCTGGAGCAGAGCTGTGTTATCTTTCTGCCTCATTGACTTACTATCTCATTTTCAGTCTCTGAAGAAAAGCTATCTTTTTTCCCCACCTTGCTTATACTACTTTTATGTTCCATGAGAGCAAGCTTAGTCCCAATCCATGCCTTTTAGTGATAAAAAACCAGGCACTAATTTAATGTTCCATAATATTTTGTAAAAACATCCTCAGAAATCAAAGTAATAGCATGCAGAAAAGATTTCAGAAATGAAAGAGGCGAGTATATCAGGAGTGCCTTAAAGCACAAAGAAGTCAGTCATCTGAACATTAATCCAAACATAATAAAGTCAACAACACAATAAAGTATTATATTTAATGTATTATTATTTTTGTTACTTTTATTTACGTTCCAAGAGAATGCGACTTTACTCTATATCTTTACCATGTGAATATGTTCATATTTCTTATAATAAACGTAATTTTAATCAAGCCTCTGGAAAATAAATGAAGTTTCATAAAGGCAAATGTATATTTTTTTCCACAAAGAAGGAATTGAAAGCCAAATAAACTAGAGCTTAAATGAGTAGGAATCAATATCACATCCCCCTCCTGCTGTTCCTTCCTGCTGAACATTTTTACGTGCTAACAGTTTGGGGCATGAATTGATTAGAATTTTTGAATAAAGGAAGGAAAACAAAGTACTTCCTGGAATATCTTTTAAAAGGTGTGGGACCTGGAAATATTAGTGAAAATCATGTGCTGTGATGTTCTTTAGTAGTACTGTGCAGAATTACACCTCTAGCTAATATTTTTATGCTCCTCAGAGCATAATATTTCCTCCTTTTCATGATTAAAATAAAATGCTACAGGAGAAACAAAAGGAACTAAAAATGTAAACTGTGGAGTGCTGCTCAGCAGAGGTAATTGTCTCCAGTGATGGATGTGAAGCACATGCATGTTGCAGATGACTAAAGCCCCAAAGAAACTATTGCACAATCTTCTTGTCTGTTCTTCTAAATGTGCTTTTAATTTTCATATTGCTGATACAAATCTCCTGGGTCAAATTTCATGTCTTGTCGTGTTTTCACAGTAGTCTTTTATGTAGACCCAAGAATTTCAGCTCTGCCTGCTTCAAAGCATTACATTGGACTCTACATTAACTGCTTCTTGAAGAAGAGCAAAGCACATCAGGCTACACTAGAGTTTTACTCTGTGTAAGTAGGGGTAGCAGCCTTTTTCCTGCATGTTGAGCAGTGAGAAGCAAAATTGCCAGAATCAGACCCATCTTTAGCAAGACTCCAGTATCCACATCCTATTTCATCCCACAGTGTGGTTGTCTCTTGTAAACAGAATATCTGGCACATGTGTTAAAAGTGCCTCTTGAAAAGCCTTGGACTATCATTTTCTTCAGGAGGGTTGAGTGTGTTCCTTGTAAAACTGAACCAATATGAAACACAGAGAGATCTCTGTAGTGTATAAAAGGTCTAATGCCTACAGTACATGTCTTCTCAAGGCCTGTGATATTCTCCTTCCTCCAATCCATTCAATGTTACAATCTTTCCCATGTAAGTGTGAGGAGCAAAGAAAATTGTGGAAGTACTGAGTACTTCAGCTTTATACCTTCCCCAAAGGATCTGTACTTAGCAGAATTGGGCAGGATGAGTGAAAATTAACAGCTCACACATTTTTTTCTCCTTTAATTCCTAAACCATAAGGAAATGGTCTTAGCAATGATTCATGTAATGGTTATTTGAGAGGTTTCTTCATTCTTCCTGAATATGGTTACTAGTATGTGTTCTGCTCATGGTAATCTCTAACTAGTAAGTCATGCAGGAGCTGTGAGTTGAAGCCTCAAGATTTACACCAAAGGACTTTGTTTACCTGGTTTCATACAGGTCCCCAGGCAGCAGTCACACCAGCAGCTCTTATCCCTTTACTTAACAGCAAAGGTCTGATGTGCCATATGGGTTTGAGCTGTTTAACATTTTTATTACGTCAAGATTGTTTTGATAATGCCACTGATGCCTCTCCAATCTGTCAGAAATAGTTCAGAGAAGGTTATTATTATTATTGTAGAAACATATGTGCTAATTCTGCCAGTGTGTTACAGAGACATTCTTCTGGGCTTTGTCTCCCTTAGGCTTTTGATGGTGAACGGAAAGTGAGCAGTTTGACAGGTTTGATGCAGGTCTGATTGAGAGAATAGTTTTCCACATGACCAGTTTCATTACCAGACACATTAAAAACAGTCTGGAGTTACTGGCCCTAGAGAAAAAAAATCAAAATTAATTACCTAATGTATTTGTTTTGGTTATGAGGAATGTCCTTCCCTTGTGCAAAATGGATTTTTTTATCCATATAATGAAAGGAGAGTGATGCAGGGCTTGGCTTTATGTGTATGTTTTTGTTGGAGGAGCCCTCAGACCTGTTGAAGTGATCATAATAGCACAGCATTGTGTCATCAGACCTTCTTTCCATCCTTGTCCTTTTCCTTTTGGTTTTGTACTGCTTGTAAATAATGGGATAAAATATGTAATTTTTATTTAGAGGTATAATTGTGTGTGCGTGTGTGCGTGTAGTATACACATACCTATACAGATATGTGTGTTTGTGTAGATATATAGGACTCAATTTATCTTTTGGATTGGTCAGATTAAAGGAAGGAGATTATCTTCAGTCATCTTCAATTTTTTAGTAATTTCCATTTATTTTCATTACTTAGATGCAATGGAAGTTGTTTTTCAGAATAGTTTGTTGCAGTAACTTTTTTTATCTCAAACTAAAATGGTGCCCCTTACTAAAGACACCTTCTTGTGAAATGGCATTTAAAACAAATCTTCTTCAAAAGCCTAGAGAAAATAGAATAATCTGTGTATCCAGCTTTTAAACTGCTGCTGTAATATGGAGCAGGAGATGGTTGCTTTTAGAGAGATGCCTAAAAATTAGTGTCACTTTTTTCTATTTTCTCACTGTCTAAAGGGGCTCAGCAGAAACCACAGCTGTTCAACTCTTTTTCTTCTCATTGTTTTTTTTTTTCTGCCCATTGTAATAATCTGGCTTTAAGCACAGACTTTGACAGCCATGATCTGCTGTCATGCTGCTCAAGCTGTCAAGCAGCTTCTGGCACTGTAGGAAATGGAGCTTGGAGCCTGCAGCTCCCTAATCTGAAGTGTCTGCTTGGTGCTTGGGAAAGGATGTCCTCATGTGCCTAGTCAGACTGCAGGTGAACACAGCTAGAGCACAAAGGGTATTCCTCTTGAGGAATGTTTAAACCATAAAATCTGTGGCAAAGCTAGCAGTCCCTGATTTTTCCCTTTGAGTTGACAAAGTCTAATTTAAATTAATCTAGTTAAGAATCCTTTATCAATATTAAGTCATAAGCCTCCCAGTCTCAGCCATGGTGATAATTTAATAGGATGCTTTTTGTTTCTCTAGATTCCAGTCAGAGTGAGTGAATTACTGTCTCTTGTAGAGTTTGTCTAATTCATCAGTTCCCAGTCCAAACTTTTGTTTCTCTCTCCTTCAGTGCTGCCTGCTAAACTTAACCAACCTCCCCTGTCTTTTGCTCTTATTGAGGCCTGTTTACATTCTTGCTCCTTCCCCTTGGTCCTGGCCTCCTGGCTTTTCAGTCTCTGCTGCTTTCCATTTTCTGTCTCCTGGACTTATCCTGACTTTTTTTCCCTGTCCCTGACTGACTATCCGTGCTATCTGATGCTATCATACTTCAGTGTCAGCCCACATGCTCAGGGAGATGTGATGATGATTGCAGCCCAGCTAAATGGATGTGAAGACACCTGGGACCAAGAATGAACACCCACTGGGCCCTTTTATTGCTTGAATTCTTAAAATAGGTTTTCTGTGGCTTTAGTAATTTTTTTTTTTTTAACATTGCTCATTGTCTGCCAATCTTAGAAATTGATGCTTAAACATTATGTTAGTCTGAAGATCCTGATAAGGCAGTTGCATAAAACTGTGACAGAGAACAGAGTTGGTAAGTTTAGGCTGTGATCACGAAATTAAGGAAGGGTGGGATTGGTGATGATTTTTTGCTCTGGAACAACTTTGCCTGTTGGGATCTGTTTTTATAGGTTCTAAGATTGCTAAATGGTTTATCCCTAGACTCCCCTGCTGATCATGGGTTTTCCCAAGCTTTATGACCATTTCCTAGTTCCTCCCTTAATAATAATAATAGGCCTGCCTTGTTATTGTCAATCATACTTGTATGCCTTCCTTCTCTCTCGAAATTTCTATGAACTCTGTATAATTATTGGACAGTACCCTGGAATCCCTCCTGCCTTGTATTCTTATTAGTTGTTTGTTCTTTCTGTCTTTCAATGTATCTATTTGATGTGTTTCTCATTGGTCTTTTGTAAACTCCACCCTAGGGAACAAAAACCCTGGGTGAGCCTGCCTCGGGGCTCTCGGCTAGGGAGGCTCTGTGGTTCCTAAATAAACTGCATCAGTCTACCTTGCTGGGGGTCCTTTCCTTTATATCCTGGTCACTGCTGCAGTCTTAGAAAGAAAGCAAGGACCCGCGGGATCCCGCCGCCCCCCTCGAGCCGGAGGGTGCCGGCGGGACTGTATCTGTGGGAGCCCCGCATTTGCCCTGCTGGAGCTCTGCTCTGATACCAGTGTGTGTGACACAAAAGAATTCCATCCCAAAATTTTTTCTTTTTGTCCCATTTAGGAAACTGCCAGGCAGAAATGTCTACGCCCAGATGCACAATGAAAAAGAGCAGGAGATGACAAGCCCTGTTAATCACAGTGAGGACACCCAGAACATCATCCAGGGTGAGGAGTTTATTGATGATGATCTGGACTCTCAAACACTAGGTAACGCAAGAGGTAACTTCGTTTTTAGCTTATAAATTTTCATAAGTAGTTGATTTTAAATTGATTGTTTTCATTTCAGTTCTTTTTCATTTTCTGTTCAGTCTCAAAAAGATGCAAATGGTAACACCACTAACAAGGGGTTATCTCAATCACCTTCTTCTGGCTTGCTTGAGATACAAGCTAATGTATGGATGATGTGCAATAGAGAGCATAAGTACAGACATAGTAGTTTAATGTCAGGAGACTGGCTTGGACAATTTTAGAGATAAATTATATTTGGTAGAATGGGATATAATCTACAACAGTTGAATTCACTCGATAATCCCCTGAATTAGTGAAAAATTTAGCTCAGGCCAGAAGGGTTTGTAAAGTCAATGCTTCTGTGATTTCAGATAGATTGTATGGAGATCCATTGCTTTATTTGCCTTCATATTTCAATGGCATTTAAAGTTCTTGTTATTAGAAACATTAAATTTATTCATGTGTTAAAAGTATCATAAGTCTTCCTTAATTTAGCTGTTGATTTTCTAGTGTTCATGAGATGGTTATAAAGAACCCATGAAGGAAACTTTCTATGAGTATCTCTCAGTGCGAATGACTTCAGTGTCAGGTTGAAGTGTATATCCTGGCACCCTGTGGTTAGTTTGAATGCAACATGGAGTTCTGATCTATAATACATTGTCTTCAGACTGCTTTCAGGTCACAGCCTGAGAATTGTAGGACAATGTAAAAAACACCCAATTCCATCTCTGAAAATTTGTGAAAATAAATCAGATGATCCAAAGCTTTGGGGATTTGCAGCAGTAGATTGATGGTGTGAAAGGCGATTGTAATGTTTTTGTGAACCCCAAGGAAGAAGATGTGTTTTAGCTGCACCCGAGGTAGTCTGGGCAAGACAGAACCTGGTCTGACGAGAGATTTCTTTATCTTAGGTTTTACCTTTTTTTTTTGTTGTCGATGTCTCTATTTTCATTTGCAGAAGTGTGTGCTGCTTCTAGGTTCTTGGAGGTGTTAGCTTTGAACACAAGGGAAGAACCCAGCCTCTTGCTTTGCTCTGTGTATTTCTATCTCTTCTCTGACAACCCTGTGTATGAGTATCACTGCTCTCATTCTAATTTTGCAAGACAACCTTTGTTGCTCTCCTGACTTTACCGGAGTTAGTTCCAAAAACAAACCTGGAAAAACAAAGTCTGTGTTAAATTTGTTTGGTCATCTTGTCTCTAGGGTCTTTAGAGAAGCTAAATGCTAACAAAGTCCTTGCAGACATGCCTATTAAAGTGGAGCATTCAAACACCTCTAGTAATGTACAAAACCATAACTTCTTTTAATGGTAGAAAATCCCTCATGGTTTATTTAAAAGAAGGCAGCTTGGGATGTTCTAATAAAGAAATGCTACCCTGATTTGTAACATATTTAGAATTAATCTCTGCTTTCCCTGCACTTGTTACTCACAGAAAACAAAAATCTTTCATCTGAGCAGAGCATTATTTTTGGGTTAAAGAGTACGAGAGCATGATGTTTTGATGACATAAGAATGTCAGTGTGATTTCGAGGTGATTTGTGCTTCAGCCAGGTTGTCTGCAGCAGCAGACTTTCCAGGAGAGTGTAAAAAGCTCATTTTTGTGTATCATAATAATTCATATTTGTCAGCTACTATACAGCTTTTAGACAGAAGATATTTAATACATAAAACTACACTTCTGCTTGCTCTACTGTTTTGTTATTTGCAATACTTCCCACTAGCTCCGGTATTGCTCAGTACTGCCAAGAAAATACTCCTGTTCATGATACTCTATTTTGTCTGGTTTAGAGTATGAAACATGTTATAATCCCTGCTTTGTGTTAAATTCTGGTTTACTACATTATTTGCAGAAGGTTCCTATGCTATGGAGATCCCTTCTAGTTCTGGTGAGCTTTCACCCTCCCTCTTGGGAGATGTCAGTAGCGGCCTCCGCTCCATGCGCAGCGGGGAGTTACAGGCCTGGGTTTCTGTTTGTTCTCTCTCTTCTCATAACTTTTGAATTTCCACAGTACAGTATTTCCAGACTCACCCATCCACTTTTTTTGTTTTCTATATATTTTATGTTGCCTACTTTATCGCAACCCCCACCTTGGGACTCCTCAACACCATTACCTTGCAGTGACTCCTTCTGGGAGAAGTGGCAACTTGAACAGCTACAGAGTTCCCTTATTGCTGATGCCGGTCAGTGTCCAGTCCCAGGTCAGTGGCATGTCGAATGGACGCCTCAGGTTCCATTCTCCTCCCTCACCTGCACCCCTCGAGACAACTACACCTTTTTAAGCCACAAAGAGAACCAACTTATGCTGTCACTGGGATAGAAACCCTAGGAATTCACCACAAATCCACCACCATGAGCAAAAGCTTTGTGCAAAAGTGTGCTGTAGGTACATGGAGCTGTTGCACCAACCTTCACCTGACCTGTTGTTTGATAAAGACACTCTCTCATGCAATTTGTCTCTGCAATAAAAGGGGGATTTATTTTGCAGTACCTGAAATACACTAATGTTGGCCTTTTGTTTCTGTGTTTTCCTAGGCAATCACTCAGGCGTGGTTTTGAGCATCAACTCCAGAGAGATGCACAGTTACCTGGTTAGCTGATATTTGCAGCTGAACACAAAAACCGAAAGACTCTTCTCTGTACCATTATATTTTTCCCTGGTGATGTCCCAAAATTGCAAATATGGCTGTAAATGCTGATGGAGAGAAGGTTTCTTATCAGTACTGTGGAAAAAAAGCATCCATCATCAGTTACCAAGGGCGAAGGATAACATGTCTTGTGTTCACTCTATGGCCTGGGAACTCATTTCGATTGAAACTCAAACTATGGTAGCAAATTTGTAGCCCTAGGCACATTCAATGCCACCTTGTTTCTTTTCTGTATATGCTCTATTTCTTTATGTTTATTTTTAGAATGATTGACTGTAACTTTTTAATTATATTTTTAATTGAGGTATTCAGTGGAAGGCTGGGAGTCTTCAGCCCAAAAAGGCGATTTTTACACAAGTGACTAGACCAGAACAGATGGTTTTTTGATCACAATGACAATTTTTTTAGGAGGTCAAGTGTTTCTGTACTGGGAAAGGACTGAGTGAGAGGCAAATGCACTCCTAGTTGAGACAAGCTCTTAACTTAAACATGTGTGAGACAATCTAACAAATTTAGGCCTAGGTCCTTCTGAGGATTGAAGGAAGTGAAATGTTAATTAGGATTTCATAATATACAATAATGCTCTTGTAAGTGTAGCAAGTCCTGACAAACTATCAGCACCAGTACCTCCCCCAGTCCCACCACATGTGAAAGAAAAACACCAGCTTGATGCTATTTCCAGACCAGGTGCCTTCACTTGCGGCAGTCATTTTAGTTGCTCTTTTCTTTTCTCCTGTGTGAGCGCCTCCAGGATGATGGCAGCTGACAGATGAGTTCTCCTGTTAAACCCTAGGGTGGTGGCCTGTCTCTTTTTAAATTTCCAGAGAGTGTAAATACCTCTTCTACACCACTTTCTTTGTATGGTTATTTTTTTAAAACGTCCTATAAGGGCAGCTGTGCCGGGTGGGCCCGAGTTCTGCTCCGGGAAGGGCTGGGTAGCATGGCCATCTCCTTCCCACAGCATCCCTGTTTGGGACTTCCCCTGGCATTTGCCCTTGCTGGTGGGAGTGGGCAAACCCCAACTTGACCTTTTCTACTTGGGTTGGTTTGACAATCCCAAGGGTCACAGGGATGATGGGAAGGGATTTGGGGCTTCCTGTTTCCTTCCCATCACCACGGGGTGTCTCTCAGTCCCTACCACCTCTGGCCCCTTTTTCTGCAGGGATGGCAGGGGAGGGGCTTCTGGAGGAGCTCCCTGCAGAAAGGCTTGTGAGTCAGGTCCTTGTTTCCTAATCCCAGTTTTGTCAGTTGGGTCAGAGTTTCCTAGTCTCAACCTCTGCATCCCTAGGGAATGGCAATGCAGTGAATCCACACTCCTCTTGTCTTCTCTCTGTGGTTTATTTTAGCTATGTAGGAAAACAAGTGTGGTGTGGTGAGTTTAAATGTCTGGCATCCTGTGTGTCACAGCTGCCTGGGATTAGGATGCTTCTCTCAGAAACCTATACAATCTCTTCACTTTTTGCCTTTGATAGAGAATAAATAACTCTGTACTCAATGAATGTCATACTGATGCTAGTGACAAGCTCACACACCACCTTGTTTAAGAAGGATACAGATAGCGCATCGTCCAGAATATGCAAACAGAAAATAATGAAGGCTAGTCAAATAGAAAAGAACTGTCTTAAAATCAGTGTATGCATTGGAATCATTCTTCCATGTAGCTGTGAATATAAAGCATAGTATCATCAAATGAAGCAGATTGGGATGTAGTAATTCACTGTAGGCTCTCACAAACCCCATAGGATGTATGAGTAAAGCACAAGAAAATCTAGATTATAAATTTACTGTAAGGAACTAGGGAAAAGTTAGAGTGAAGATTCTGAAAAGCACTTGCAAACCGCTCAGGAAAACAATTACAAAAATTGTTCTAAAATTTCTGCCTATTTAGTTGTATAGAACCATGTAAACTTATTAACAGAGAAGTAATGCCCTGGCTGATTGTTGTATGCCAGACTGTGGAAATCCAAGGTCTTAAATGTATCTGAGTCTGGGTTTCTTGAAGAGAAGTGCATATACAAAACATGCTGTGAATTCTAAACTCTTGGGATCATTGAACCAGGGGCTTTCCCTCCTCACCAGCTCTACTTGCTTTTTCTAGTGGAAATCAGCTGGAGCAGAGAATAAAATAACATTGCAAACATCTTACTTGTTCCTGTGAAATAAATCTGAAATAGGTTGTTTGTATAGGGCAGGTGAGTGGCAAGCCAGCTTCCTAGACAAGGCATGGGATGGAAGCTCCAGCTTGGGGTTGTTCTCACATGGTTTGTCTGATTGGCAAAGGATGCTGTCGGAACTAGGTCACACATCTAATTTATGCTTTAACAGCTACTTTTATACATTTAATTCAGGGTGATTTGTGTCTCTGATCACAGGAGTCTTTTGGAACACAGTAGAATATTTAACTGCTTGGTACTCTAATTAACACTTAGCACAGTGTAGTGCCTGTAATAATTTTTTCCGATGCTTATTAATTTGATTAATGCAGCACTCCAGTGAGGTTGGTTTGTCATGTCTTAAAAACACTGTTTTCTAAAGACATGTTGGTATTGCCGTAACTGTATTAATAATACCCAGCAGATAATAAAGGAAGCCTTTGATTTCCTCACAAGAATAACTTTAAAATGATTATTTCAAAACTGAGAAAGTATTATTAGCATTTTCTCATTCATGGTGTCTTGGTTTATTTGTAAATGAAAAGACTCACTAGTGCTACTTCTCAAATCGCTTGAACTACATCCATGATATCTGAACTTTTTATTCTTTATATGTATCTAAAATCCTGATACATGAGTATTCAGAAACATAGAGTTGCTTCTATGCACAAGTGCTAGTCACACGTGTGCATGCACACATGCAGTATTTGTACATATTTTAGTTAAGTTTTTTAGTGGAGAAGGGTGATGTGGTGGTTAAGAAACAGAAGATGACTGTCAGATACCTGGATTCTGTACCTAGACTTTAAGCAAGTTACTTCCCTTTTATGCACTCCAGTTTCCCCACCTATAAAATGGGGCTGATACTAATTACCTACCTCACAGGGGTATTGTGAGGCTAAATTAATTACTGTTTGTTCAGGATCATCAGAGCAAAAAAATTTGTGAGCATAAATTATTAATGGTTTAATTTACTTTGTTTTACTTGTAATTATCACTGTTCTTAAAAGTTCTCTACTGAAACCAGCTGCAATTATGTACAAATGTAAAAAAAATCATAATTCAAAAAAGGTGCCAAAAAGGTAAAGAAAAAAAAGGTAATTTTGTTTAAACACTACTATTGGAACATACTGTTACGTGGTAGCACTGCAACATTGGCTGTGATTTTGCTACTGCACACTTGTATTGTCAACTCACTTCTCTGCATTGTTATTTGATCAAAAGCCTTATAAAAATGGGTACAGTGATATTTAGCAGCACTGATATTGAACTATATGAAATCTAAAAAAACTGGCAGTGTACTGGCCTCATTAGCCTCTTTTGGCTTTCTTAAAATCTGATGTATTTGCAATTTCAAAAACACTCTGTACTTTTCAGAGTGCTCCAAACAGTATGATCTGAAGCATTCTAAGAGAGCCATCAAGATTTACAGCTGTTATCTTTGCTTTCTCTTGTGACATTGAATGTTTTATATGGCTTTGGAACAGCCCATCCATATAAAGTACTCAGAAATACTCAGAGGACATTTAGGGAAAATGCACACAGTGTTAATTAATTTTTCAATAATATAAGCAATATAAACCAGTGTATATTTTTATACTCTGTTGAATAGGGTGGTGGAAATGGCTATCAAGAAATAGAAGGCCTGAGGCAAGATGTTGCTGTTATCCACAATTCACATCCAATTTCTTGGAACTCTTTTATGATATTCTCATTGAATTATGTCCTTCTTGATGAGTTTTCTTCTTTCAATGACCAGTGTAATGAGGATTAAGCTGTTTATTCATATAAAGTAGATGATTTGTTAACTAACTGTCCTGTAGACAAAGACAAATCAGTGCTTTGCCATTAGTAGTTCCTAGTGCAAAGCAGGTTTCATCTGACATGATTATCATGGTTAGCTGTGTTTAGTCTCATGAGACCACCTCTTAGTGGGAAGACTCTGCTACTGTATGCTGTATCTTTAATAGAGGTCAATAGAATGGAACTGCAGTAATTTCCATCCTCCTTACACAAATACATGCTCAAAGAAGTGTGTGGGAAAAAGAAAATCTTTATAAGAAATTAAATACATGCATTTGGTTGCAATAGCTTTTTGATGATGAACCAGAGGTTCTGATAAGTTTTGAATTTCTAGTGTTATTTCAAGTCAATGTTTCTAGGTAGATAGAATCGATGACAATTTCAGTCATAGATTTTTTCTATGTTTCCTATTAAAAAAGTTTTGTAATTTTTTTTCATTAATGAGACTTCAGGGGAAAAGAGAGACTGAACATATTATTTCATTGCACAGTCCCTGCCAGTTGGAGTTATTATAGTTGTTTTACTGTATATTGATTGATACCACTATATTGTTTCCATATTCATTTTTATTTCAGCATTTTAGATGAAAGTAAGTGCCCATTTCTCTCAAAATATTGGATTTCCACCAGTACAAAATTTATGAGCATTTACCCTTATAAATCTTGATTTTTGAGATGCAAGATTTCATTTTGCCTTTTAAGTCCATCCAAAAAGCTGCTTCCTGGCTCATTTTCTCTTAGTCCCAGTTGCACATTGCTTCTACAACTTTTTTCAAGAGACTGGCACATAGCCAATACTAGTCTGAGAAAACCTAAAAGTTTTATTAGAATAGCATTTAATTGACTATAAGTAAGCTCTGCTCAGATAATTTTCTTAATGTTAAGTTTGTATTTTCCTGTTCTGTATTTCTTTTCAGTATCTTAGCATTTGCCCTCTCAGTGCCATTTAAATGCATTTTTATTCCTGTAATGTTTTTGACTTATTTTTAGACTATAATCATCAAAGTTACAAATAACTCAGACCCCCCAGTTAGCTTTTGCAATTAATAGCCTAACCCTGCAGTCTTTGGGAAATGTCAAGCTCTGCCCCCTCAAATTTTTAATCTTCTGTCCCAAGCCAGCCCTTATACCCAGCTGATCACCTCAGCAGCATTGCCTCCAGCTGTCTCTGCACGCTCAGACTGGAGGGGGTGCAGAAGGGTTGCTCCATGTCAAGACAGCCTAGAAAAGCCCACTTCCCAAATCTGGATGGGAATGTCATGCAGACAAAGTTCTTATTTGTTCCTTCTTTTCAAATGTGCTGCATAAGCAAGAGAGGGTGCATATTACTGGGGAAAGAAGAACCTATAATGGTACTTCGGGCTGCTCTGGAGGCTAAAGAATGCATCCTCTTGGAATATTTTTCCATTGAAATTGATATGTACAGCAAGATAGTTTCATGATTTTTAATATGAGATCTCATTTCTCTAAGTCTTCAGTCCCAGTTTTTTTCCTCCTGTTAAATGGAGTAGCAAATTACAAACTATGAATTGGGGAGTCATGTATGACTTCGATCTTTTTCATCCCTTTTTTTCCATAGGTGAAGCTTGTCAGCATTACTGTTTCCAGCTAGTTTATATACTGGTAGCTGAGATGATCTTCTGTAAGACAGTATCTAATATAAATACTGGAAGGCTTAGAAATATGTACTCTTAAATACAATGACATAGCTGTGTGAAAAAATCCTTATCAAAAAGCTATTATGGTTTGCATTAAATACTTTTTAGTAGAATCTATAAAAATACATATTCTTAATTGCAAACTTCTTGCCTCTCTCTCCTTCCAGATTGATTTTCTTTCAGAAGAACATTTACTAGCCCTGAAAGGAAGTGCATTCTTTCCCTTAAACAAGTAATTTAGCTTAATATTTTTCCTTGCAACACTTGGATTTCACACAAACTTCATCTGTCTTGATCAGCCTTGATTTCTGAGTTTCTGTAGAATTTCCTTCTTTACACTGATTACTCGCAATACAGTGGACATAAAGCCCTGTTAAGCAGCAATAATACAAGCAGCAGTACCTGGCACTGCTTAAATAATATGCCTTTTTTGCACGTATTTTTAATGGTATAATGAGTATATTAATCACCAGGAAGGCCAGGCATTCCAAATAACTTTCTTAACATATCTTATTTTTCTATGTTATTTGTTGCTAATTTTAGCCAGCTTTTGATACTTATATTTAGTTCTTACTGACAGTGTCTGCTCTTGCAGATCAAAGCAAATGATTTGGCTTATTCGCTTTTTAGAAAAAGTATTAATTCACACTGCTTATTGATTAAAAGAGTTTAAAAATGAAATCTTTCTGAAATGGTGAAAGAGATACTTTTAATGAGGACAGCTCATACAGGGAAAACAGCAGGCTTATATCCATGTGGCTTTTGAGATATTCTTGTTATGGATTTTGAATAGAAAGGATTGTGCAGAGGAAGCATAAGCCCAAACATCAGTAACATGCATGTAGGCAGTCTGCAAATGGTAAAACTAGTCCAAAACCACCTCAATGTTTGAGGTTCACATCAAGGCCTTTAAATGGTTAAAATTACAGAATACCTTCACAAACAAACTGCACAGGGAATTGCCAAATTCACTGGCTCCATTTACTTTTAACCCTGTCTTTGGGGTTAATCTTTTGAGATGCTGAAGTAGCAAAGTAACTGTTTATTAAGTCACTTGCACTGTTTAATGCTTCCAAATCTTTGCCAAGTAGTTTGTGAAACCAGAAAAAAAAAAAAAAAGCCCACATTTCCACTCTTTTCTGTTTCTCCTCCTTTCCCCCCACCCCACTTTTGTAGTCCTTTTGTTCTCTTTCATTATCGCTGCTGTTTATGGCTCTGCCTTGCCTGGCTTCTCCAGATGACAGTTTTCTACAGTCCACTTTTTCTTCCTTGCTTTTTGTTCTGCTTTATGTTACTCTCTGTGTTTCTGTTTGGATATGCATCCTACTGTGTCCCAGCTGATGGGTAGAAGAATCCCAATCTCTTCCCCATTCCTGCCTCTCCTCTAAACTCTGCTGTGTTATCTGAGTCCATGAGGTTCCCTGTGCTTTGTGTCACTGCAGTCCATCCTTCCTGTTCTTTTCCGCTTTAGTATCTTTTAATCCTTTCAGCTTTAATTTTGGCTTTCATTTTTGCTAAACCTTTCTGCAACTCTTATCTTTTACTTTTCAAGAACTTCTCTCAGATGTCCGTCCCAGAGAGCACATGCTTCTAGTTTGAGATGTGGATGAGTATTATACTCCCTGAGAGAATAAAAACCAGCATTTCCTCTCTCACCAGTGTATATATTGATTTTGCCGTTAGTCTCTAGTGAAATTATGTATTTAATTGGCAAAGATGCTTATCTGTTATCTCCCAAATATCTTCCTCTGCCTCCTTTTGGGTTACGGGCTGAGACATGGTGTTCCCATGAGTTTTCTGGAGCACAGCAAGGCCTGGCTTGCTTTGCCAGCCTTGCAGTCTGGCAGGTACAGAATTGCAGCAAGGGTAGAGATACCTTGCCAGATCACTGGGCTGCATTTGTATTTCAGTATGGGAAATGCTGAGACCCAAGCTGAGACACAGCCTTTTAGAGAAATTGTTACAACCCAAAGCTGAAGAGTAGGTGAAGTAAAGAGAATTCTTTGTTAATACAGGGTTGGGAGCAATTTGACTTGACAGGTTTATGGAATGGGTCGGTATGAAACCTTTCCTAGAGGGTGGGGAAAATGGCTTGGATTCAAATTCCATAAAATGCAAATTTAAGCAAAGTCGCCAGATGTATTTGGCAGAATCATCATGCTGGAGGAGCTTGGAGAATGTAAAGGGAGTAAGATCATTGAAAAGCTCAGCGATATCTTGGAAGGGTACACTCCCTGTCTCAGGGAGTGTAAGTGAGAGAGATGTGGGAGGGAAGGAAGCACAGGACTAAACAGGACAAGGAAAAGCAGAGATAAAATCAGTGTTACCAATGTGTATGGTTTTACCACATGTTGTTGATTTTGTTTTGCTTAAGTCTTGAAGCTTGCTTTGATTTGTAATGGTGGCAACTATTTTATTTTGTTGGTTGCATGCAGAGACTTTAAACCATGAGTCTAAATTGATGCAGCACAAGGAACATGCAAAATTATCACCATCTCTGCCTATAATTTAAGACAGATCTGACTTGAAGCAACATCCCACCTGAGGTGCTTGGAAAAGATGATGCTTTCAGAGTCGAGATGCCTGTATCTGTGCTCCAGATGATTGTGGGTCATTTACTAATGGTGTTCCTCCCTAGCACAGCACTGAGCTAGGAGACAAGGGAAAAGAATTATTTTATAGAGTCTGTGTCTTGCATTTAAACTGTTTAAATGTAATTTGCTAGAATGCTTCTGTGAGCTGTAATTTTATAATGTTTAAAGAAGATGAATGGAGCTGGTGTAGTATTCCTGAGGGTAAACACCAGTGACTGGAGTTTACTGAACATGTGACTAGAAATTTTAATTTTAGGAACAGAGAGTTCCTCCATTTCATATACACACCAGGCCTTTGAGTACAGATCCTTTTTTTCATTTGTCACTGACAGGCTGTGATTTATTTCCTCATGGGTGTAAAGTCATGGGTTGTGCTTGCTGCAGTGCAGAAGGCTCTGGAAGGAAAACAATCAAATGGAGAAGTATACTTGAATTATCCTCTCTTGATCCCAGTCTTCTCTGAGTTGTTTTTCGCTGATTGTCATTCTGTCAATAAACTGGGCTGATGTTAAAAGGTGATTAACTCATTTTCATCCTCTTCCGTGTGGCTGAGGAAAAATAAATACAAGAAGTGTGCAGAGGAATAGCAGATTGAAAGAGGGTGGGGAACTTGATCATCTGGCAGAGTGCTTTGGAAAGCTTCTACTTTTTATGTTTTACTTACCACTTATTTTTACAAATATATACAGTGCCTGTTATTTACGTTTCCATTAAACTTTGATAGGTTTCTTTGCAGAAGGTTGTTTTAAAGAATACAGTACATTGCAAGGGTGGGTTTAGGAGGCATCAGGTATTGCCCTTCCTCACCTAAATGAAATTAATTTGGTGTAATTGCTCTGTATTTATGAAGCAGCACTAGGAATATTGTTTCATCCTAGATTGGAGGAATATTTGGAGAGATGAGAGTTGGAATGGGAGAATTTTCCTTTTTAAGAGTAAAGGATGGAAGCCGGCTTATTTACAGTGCATCTGTGGTTATTCCAGCACAGGTGGGTGCAAGTCGCTTAATCCAAGTACAGACAGATAAATATAGATTTTGCTGGCATTACCCATGAAAACAAAAGGAGAAAAAAATGGTAATTAAACCAAGCTTAAATAATATTTCGTGGCTAATTAGTGCTGCAGCTCTTGGTAAGTATATGAAAGCCTATAAAATAAAAACTAGACTTGACGTATGTCTTGTGAAGATTCACAAAGTATGTCTTGCTACCCAGTTGTTAATGTGGAACATAGTTTATTTGGCATTAAAGGGCCAAAATCTACTCTAATTTATGACCATGCAGTTCCATAGACATTATCAGTTCTGCTTTGCATTTAAGAAGAATTTCATCTGTGGTGAATTTGGAAAGCAACTGCAGGTTAAAATCAGTCTTCTTCTCAATGCACCTGTGCTTACAGAGGTTACTCACTAATGTTCACCATAATTTTTATTCCCATTGCTAGCATGAGAGTTCTTTGGATAGATGTAAGCTAATTACAACCAAGGTAGAACTGAATTTTTTAACAGCTTATGACTGCTTGGTCAGCAAATGCTTAACACTGTATCCAACCAGATTTTTTGACCAAGGGGTTATTCTACACCATGTGAAGGTTCTTAGCAGTCATCAGTGTGCTATAACCCCTACCTTTAACATCCACAGCTACACAGTCCTCTCCTTCTGCCTTTGCACATTCTAGTATTTGTGAAAACAGAACATGCCTTCTCCTAATTTTGTTTTTCAGGTGACCTTGACTTTAAGCAGGTTTCTAAAGCAGGTTTCTTTGTATACAGTAACAGGGCTCAAGTGAAGAATGAAATAAATCTGTAACTGGTGCATTGTCATAAATGGGGAAAAGTGTTATTTGTATATTTTTGTAAATATGTAACATTTAATGGCAGTTTTGTAGTGACGTGCTGTTTTTGAGAAAAGGAAACAAATATATGTTTGAATATGCTTGACGTAACACTTAACTGTGATTCAATTGCACAAGTAATAGCTTAATCAAAAAGTCTTGTGCAATGTGTAGTGCACACACGTAACCAAGTATCTGTTAGCGATCCACAAGCAAGTTTTTGGCAACTTTTAACAATGGTGATGAACTGTGCAGTACAGCTTATCACAGTCTCTTTCAGCTTCCAAACATGTAGCAGACAAACTACTGTATACATACCTGTGTACTCCACTGCATCCAAAGGTATGCATTTGTCCTGAGAACCTGCACTCCAGGTTTTTCTTTAATAAAATTTGGTTCTAAACTATTGATTCCTTTGTTTTTCTTTTGAAGCTTTTCATGGGGTTTGTGGAGGGGAAATGGTTTAATCAGTCCCCAGAGTTTGTGTGTCTGTATTTAGCAGCAAAGTACTCAACTCAGCAACACTGAGCTCAAAGGCTGCAGCAAACCTTCATTCTCCTCTTTAGCCACTCCACTTCATCCTCCTACACTGCAGCTCGACTCCATTCCTAGGGAAAAAGTCCTTTTTCGAGTTGCTGCAGTGTAACTGGTGGAGGGTGACATCCTGTGGTGAGACAGAAGCCATGCAGCTGCTGTTCTAAAAGTCACTGAATCAGAGGCTGAGTATTTCTGTCTAGCTAAAGAATGCCGTAGGTCTCAGCCTTGACAGAGCACCATCAACAGAACAAAGGTACGTGTATTCTGCCCTTCCCATGCCTTTATTCCAATCTCTTTTTTTCTTTTTATTAATTGCCCTTCCTTTATCCCACTCTTTTCCTAAGGAGTTGTCTATGCTGTAGAAGCTGCATTCTCTTTGCAAAATTGAGGGGTCTGCAAGTCAAAATTAGCCCTTAACTGGATGGAGCTGTGTGCAAGGATCAGGCCCTGACTCAAAATAAAACTGAGCTACAAACTGTATTCAATCTTATACAAAGCCAGCAAAACCAAAATCCTCAGAATTATGCCCATTGGACATGCCCAGCTACTACATTTATTTCACTCTGCCTAGAGTCTTTGGAAATAAAATGCAAAACTATAGTGTATTTCTATAATGTCTTGGCCTTAATGTCCTGAAGATTTTCTCCTACTGATCTTGGCAAGCGCTCTCTGTCTTTGTGAAAGTCATTGAATTGCTAAAGTCATAAAATGCCTTGCATCCCCACAGACGGGGCATTCCTTCCTGCTTCAAAGTTTAGAGATGAGCTACTTTTGGTGCAGCTCATGTTTCAGGCTGGAATGGAGTTTATGGTTTACTGAGAGGTGGTTGCTGCTGTGTAACTTGGTGCCTTCCCATGGAAAGTCTGACACTAGTAGAATAAATACTTGATGGTTCTTTTCACTGCCTGTTGCCCACAAACAGGGAAGAACAGAGGTGTTGCAAATTGTGGTGGTTGTGGATGTGCAATGTGAAGTCTTATTAAACTTCATACTGGGATAAAGCAGCAACATGAATTATTACCTACTGATTTTTTAATTAGCTATACACATTTTACAGACTGCAATGAAGTTTTAATAGGACCACAAATGGATTATTTATTCACCAAGTGGCTATATTTTGACAATCTAAAGATGGATAAATAAAAAAAAAAATAATTCAGACAAGATTAAACTGAATTTCTTCAGTCTGCCCTAGTTCAGCACTTTCTCCTGGTGCCTGCAGAAGGAGCTGGCAGCTGGAGGAGCGCTGTGGTGTGGGCAGTCTGACCCTACCCTGTGGCACACCATGCTGAATGTGAGGCTGGATGCAGGAATGAAGCTTGAGGCTTCCCTACTTGTGTAGCTCAGCTAAGAAACACGGCAATTTGTCATTTTAGGTTCTCTAATCCTATACTGTGGCTAGCTGAGATTTAACTCCAGTTTATCTCTACAAAAGCAGAGTGTTGAATCTCAAATGACATCTCGTTTTCCAAATTTAGTGTTCTGATATAAATAAAATCAAAACTCAAAGAAATTCTAAAGTTATTTTTAATGATGTTCCAATAGTTCTTTCCAAGGAAAGCTCCTGATTTGGAAGGTCAGGAGTGAGAACAGACAAAGCCAAGCTGTTCCCATGAGACACCAAATAAAATTTGCTAATACTTAACCTTGAAGGGCTTCTTTACTTCAGAAGCTCGTTTCCATGGAAAGAATAATTGCTTCACTTCTGTTTCCTTTGCTGTTGTCATCAAAGTCATATTAATTGCTATCCTATTTTGAAGCTTAACTGGTTTAAACATCATCACAAGTCATGTCTCTATAATAAAACTTTTGAGGCATAAACAACAGCCAATATTTTTTCCTAGTTTTGATTAAGATACTGATTTCTTTTCAATTTTTTTTTTTCTTTTTGTGACTTATGCCTTGAAAGATATTTTGCTTTCTAATGGATCCAGATGCTGTGGAGAAAATGTTACGGTACTCTGACACTCATGGTTTTCAAAAGCTGAAGCAAAATAGTACAAATGCTGCACAGTGTATTTTGAAAGTGCCATTACACCATCATACCAAAAGCTGATTTCAAAAAAAATTCAAAATCAGCAGTACATGCCAAAAACCAGGAAAAAATGTAAAATTTCTAAGGAATAATTCAGTGAGAGCAATTAACAGTCTATTTAAAAATCAATAATTAAACCAGGAATTAAGATTACGTTCAGCTCAGGACCATGTAGCTGTAACTTTACTGGTTCTACAAAATCTAACAGGAATATTATTCCCTTGTAATCAGATAACTGGCAATGAATACCCTTGATAAGATTTTTTTGTTACATAATAAATTGTGAAGGAATACTTTTGCATTGCCTTGATCTTAAAGAAGAGATTCTTGCTTTAGAAGTCAAATTGAAAAGAATATGATGCACTGCTTTATAGAAGGGAATGTTTTTGTAACTGCCAGTGTGAAAAAAAAAAAAGTATTTTTCTGTGAAAGAAAACAGCTTCATTTATCAGTAGTAGTATGTCAGGAGAGCAGGGGGAAACACATAAGGACACTTAAACAGAACACACTCCCAGCCTCCCTGGAGCTGGACTTTTCTGCTTTGAAGCAGGGAGCTCTGTGTTTGATAGTTTTAAGAATTACTTTCTGCCACGAATTTTGTTTATTGTTTATGGATACATATAAGCTTTTAGCATCAATAAAATTCTGTGACAAGTTCTGTAGCTGAATTGGGCAATTGTTTTGAACGTGATCATTGATTTTGATACCCTCAGTGTTTGTACTGTTAGTGGCAGGGACTATTTTGCTTCCCCATTTTTATAGCCTGTTAACACAGTCTCCTCCTCAAGATTTTTTTTTTTTTTCACACTGGAATGACCTTGTCTTTGTTTTTCCCTTGAACTTCACTGTAATATGATTAGGATTTTTCCTTGTCTGGAGGGATTGCTGTGCCCCTTGTACTATCACCCATAGAGTTTATTTATGGCAGTCAGTGCCCAGACTTTGGAAAATGTTGTATAGGTCCAAAAGCAGATGATTGAGACAACAGCAATGCAGGTGTTTGTTTTTTTGTTTTTGCCATTTGCTTCTGCAAGTTTTGTGAATCAGACAGAGACTAGAACCTCTTGTTGTATGTTAGACCACAGGATTATGGCAGGTTTGTTTTTTTATTTTTCCTGTTTTGTTTTTAGGTTAACTTTTATTTGTTTTCATTTATTTTTCGTCTTTAATTGTTATTATGGAGTACATGGACCTACCAATTGTAACTCCACTATGATCTTGGAGGCTTGTAACTACAGAAAAGAAACCAATTAACTACTTTAGAATATTGCTTCCCTCAGTTTGGGAAAATGAAATGTATACTCTACTTAAGCGTTCTACTTTACAGATTGGGTAATAATTGTGGTGTAACAGGAGCAAGAGCGAAATCTAAGAAAAGCAGCAAGGAGTAATTACAGCTTAACACTTCTCAAGCTCATCTGTCAGTCATTTTTAAGAAATTGCTACATTCATCTTCAAGTAGGCTGGTAATCAGCTCAGTTTAATTTTAATCCACTTTCATTTCTTAGAGGTAATTTTTAATGTTTTACATATTGCATAATTTATTAGTGAAGTTGACATCTAAGCAAACTGGTGCAGATGCAACAGGGAGTGCTGCTGTGAGCTCTAAATACATCAAATTCCACACTTCCATTGCCAAGAGAGTCCTTGGGCTGCATTCAAGCTGCAGGAGGTCATTGCTCAGTTAAACAGAATTGATACCAAAAAATACTCATGATAATGTCCACACATTTTTCAACTGGCTGGCAGGGGAGAATGGTTCTCAGCTGAGGCTGACTATTGCAAAAAACCTGCTAAGGTGCCACTTAGCACCCTACAGTGCTTCTTGAACTGACAAACACCAAGAAACAACAATGCAAATCCTTTTTTTGACAGGTAACTTTATTAATAATGGTCTCGGATCTGTCGCACCTACCAGGTGCCAGTCTTTTTTCACACTTCGCAAGACTTTCTGAAGAATAAACTAGAAAGGCATAAAGTTAGTTGAAGCTACTAAGACAGACATTTGAAGGTGGGTCTATTTTGGACTTTTGTTGTTTTGTTTTTTTTTTTTTTTTAACAGAAGTGTCCATTAATGTCTGTCAGAAGAACTTAAATACACTGAGAAATACAGTAGAAAGGCTATATTTACAATCAATTATAATGGGCACTGCCAACATATCCAATAACAAAAATAAAACAAAACCTTTTTTTCATGTTTCTACCATGCTTTTTTTTCACAGAGATTTTTTTAAATATGATTTTGTTTTTTAAAAAATACAATAAGGAAATAATTACATTCTTAATATGAGAACATTATCATACAACATACACCCTTGGCCAATTAATTTGAAAGTGTCTAACAAAACTTGATACTAAATTAATATTCTCCATTTGAAAAATCAAATTGCCACAATCATCTCATTAAAAAAACACCCTTGATCCCCCAAAGTTATGATCTGGGTTTTTTATAAAAAAAGCATCACCCATTAAGAAAAAAACAAACAAAACAATTTTTAAAAAGCACCTGGTACAGTAACAGGCATTTGGTGAGGAAGCTAAGTGTAACATTTTCTTAGAAGACGTAGAAATGGTTCAAAATACAAGAGTTTTCCTTTAAAACAAAAGTCATGCTGCTCTGTGGCTAAGTTTGCCTGGTGATACTGGAATCTAAAAATGGTGAAAAATACAAGCTCTGTTGCTCTTTATAAAAAATTGTGCAGCAATAGTGCTATTCAAGGCAACAGAGTACATTTCACAGCACTGAGAGTGGTCTACCGAGAGGTTATTTCCCAAGCTTATTGGTTTTCCTCCTTTCAGAACCTTGGCTGTTATACAGAAAAGACTAAAGTGGTGGTGGCTTTGTGGAGCCTTTGCTGGAGAAGGAGTCAAAGATGTTCAGTTTAGGGGGCAGCCCCTGTGCAGCAGGCACTACAGGGGCCCAGGGTGCTATGGGTGCTGAGGGAGACCTGCACCTACAGCAGAGATGAAGGAAGGCTGCCCCACCCAATTTCTGTTTGCCTGGGCAGAGATTTACACACATCTACCTCAGGCATAGATTAAAACCTGTCCTTGCCCAGGAATTTTTCTTTCTTTTTTTACTATGGGATAAGTGGGTAGAAAGAGACAATGCCAATATTGAGTAAACAAGACAAGTGATCTGGCTTTTGACTACTCTGCATTACTTGATGCAGGACCACTTCTTAATGGCAACTGTTACATCATTGCTAGTGTTGACTAGAAGCCTAATTTGCATTATAAATATGTACAGATATAAATTAAATATTTATTGAAATATACAAATAAATAACTTAATTTGAAATAAAAAGCCTAAATGAACTTACTTTTGCTTCAAATTTGTTTCTGCTCTTATTTATGGGAATTTGATGCCGTTTAGTCCATAGTCATACAGTACAGAATGTGCCCTCTAGTTACAGAGTTAATAAGTAAGTGACCTAAACTAATATTAAAAAATTGTGTTTTCAGTGAAAACCACACTGACACTTGTTTTCCTACCGTATCTGCATTCCTGTGGCACTTTGTACCAAGTACAGTCACAAGAAGCAAAGAGCCTCTGCTCATCCTGGGCTCCATTTCTACACTGCTATGGTCAGTGGGATCCCTGGCCCTAAATGCATTTGGGAACAGGACACAGCCCTGTCTCCTTTCAGCTGTCAGGTCTTTTTCATAGATCTGTGCCTTCAAATCCCACAAGCTCCTGCAGGAAGTCCTCTGGCATCCTGCTCAGCTGAGAATCCCAGTGTACCCTCTAGGACACATCCATTCCTAAAGGTAAGAGATAATCTGCAGGCTTGGCTATAAAGGGATGGGATCCTTGATAACTGCTGTCTTGCAAAGTTCTGTGATTTTAATTGCAATCTTAACTAATTATCAAGACTCCAGCACTAACATCTGTGAATAAAATACTACTCATATTTTGAGGTAATTTTGTTAAATTAATTTTCTTCTCCTCACAGTTGAGGAGGAAAAAAATCTTGAGAGTGTGATTGAAAGCTCTCCAAAGGCCTAAAAAAAACAAAAGAGAAAAACTTAAAAGAAGCCATCTTATTATTATACATTCTTCCCCCAACCCCCTTCTGATTTTTAAAAACTGATCTTGAGATTTTGAAGGGCTTCAGTGGCAATTTACTGCATGTAATTTCTCGGGTATGACATGGATGGAGACAAAGAAAAAGAGATTTGTAAAATTTTACAGACTAAAATGCAAGATGCTGTTTCCTACTAAACAGAAATGGACTCCTGTTTGAGAAAATCCCCAACTATTTGTTCAACTGTTTATAAAAGGGTCTGAAAATTATCACCTTTTCAGTCCATCTTCCTCAAAAAGAATAGCTGAGGTCTGAAAACAGACAAAGGAAACTAAGTACAGCAGTGTTTTATACCTCAAGTTTAACAATACTATATTATAAAAAACAAAGACTGACTGCATAAGTTATTCTGAGTTGCCATTATCTGTTCAGGACTAATTTCAATTGCTTTCTTTTTCTTCTTCAAAATGTATAGAAAAGAAGCAGTATCTAAAATTACCTGTTTGCCTTTTAAAAAAATCAGGAACAAGTAATAGTTCAAGAACACGACCTTTGAAAATGACAGGTGCTTCAGAACAGCAATAAAGAGAACGTATAAAAACGTATCTGTCTCGAAGTTTGGCAGCTTTTTATCTCCCAATGACAAAAGCATCTGTCTAAAAAGTATCCAAAAAACGCTTCACCAACGAGTCGTTGTCATGCCACGGAGGGTGGCCCTGCAGAGCTCCTGGGCTGAGCAGGCACTGCTGCTTCTGTGAGCACATTTCTTCAGGTTTGTTTGGCCATATGAGCAGCTACCAGCAAAGCCTCTGCTGATGAGTTAGAGCTGCTCTGCGGCAGAGTTTGGAAGGCAGTTTTAACCTGTAGGAGTCAAGATTTCACACCAGTCTTCAGCAGTGTTCTGGCCATCTGATGCACTGTAATTAACATTGCTGGCTCTTTGCTGGTTCAGCAAAGTAAACTTCCAACTGTGACTTTATGCTCCTTTTTAATTCCTATGGTTGGGTTTTTTTGGTTTTAATTTTCTTTACCAGTGAAGTTGGAAACAAGGAGTTACAGCTAATAAAAAGGGGCACATGTAGTTACACAGCAATACAGTAGAGGGAATACAGGCAAATTAGCGCCAAGCTACCATTAACCTAACAGAGTTAGAAAACTTCTTATGTTTCATCACTTGATGTGACCTTTCAGGTGAGTCCTTTGTAGCCTATATCTTGGTCTGTAGTAAGTAAGGCCTTTATGAAAAGTGAGTGGCTTTGCTATGTTTATGTTCCATTTTTCATCTCCCATTCCTGGAAAGGGGGAAAAAAAGATACAGAAAATGTTAAAAGAAATCAGGATATTTCACTGATGTCATCGTATCTGCTAAGCCACAACTGGGGCCAATAACAGTTTTTCCCTTAACTTTGCTGGATTCATCCCAAAATTTAGTTAGGGAATGCTAACAAGTATGTTCTGATAGTCTGTGCACAGCATCCACCCTTCCACAACTATATCCAGCAACCTATTTTCTAGTGCAGCGCACGTAAGGCATGTTTGTATTTTTCATGCAGAGGGGACTTCTGGAGTAATTCCCACCCTACAGCTGGGTTTAAAGCACTCAGCTCTCCCTGAGTAAGGGAGAGGCTGATTTAAGCACACGGGGCTCTCTAAATGACTCGTGTGAGACAGCAGGAAGCCCTTAGTATCTCTCAGAGCTGACACCAAGTGATTGCTTTACTCCTCTTCAATTTTTATTATTGTAAGACTCATGGCAAACACATAGATCTATGGCTAAAAAGAGCAACTTAGCAGAGAGACTAACAGGCAGGGTTAAGAGAAACAAGTCAGTTTACATTGCATTTGTTTCCCTTATAGATAATCTAAATTGAGCTATTGCCTGGCAGGTTAAAGAAAGTGCTTTGACTTTCAGTGCCTCAGTTTCCTCACCTGTTAGCTGAAGACAAGGACACCATCCTCAGCAAAATATGTAATCTATAGCTTTGGTCATATGTCTCAGAGCAAGGTATTGCCATTTCTTCTGCCATGTAAGTGAAAATTATGAGATTGCTACAGCTGAACCCCGTTCAGTAAAACTTGCAGCTACCTAATGACCTACAACATCTCCTAACAGTGCACAGGAGCAGAAGGGCTGCAGCAGGATGGGCTCACCTTAGGACATCCACACTGTACCACTCCCTGAATCACACCCTTACAGCCATCAGGAACTACTGAAGATCCACAGAAGGTGGCCTCTGGCTCCAGCAATCCCCTTGGAGCAACCGCCCAGCTGCTCCTCACCAAGCACTGGGGGCTGCAGATTCCTCTCTGACCCACCAGAGAGAGACACTCTGCAGGCAGCCTCCTGACTTGGCTTCCAACCTGAATTCCTGAATTTAACACTCATTCCACAGCATTTAAGAGCTCTGACTGAAATCCATTACTTATGCACGTAAAAAGCTGTTTCTGCTGCTGAAAGCAATAAGAGCATAAGCATAACAGCTGTATGACCATGACACTTCTTCAGCTGTTGTAAAATAACAGTAAAGGTCACAGTTGATGGCTGCTTTAGCAATGTAAGAAAAAAAACCCCTTGGGTTTAATGGTAGACAATAATTTATTTCAAAATTTGTGGGGTTTTTTTTTTAATTTAAATGGTGCTTTTACTAAAATTCAGTGTATTTTAAATATTCAGTTTTACTCTTCAAATTATGGTAATTCTAAAATTAAAACACAGTACTGGTAAAAGTTTACTTTAAAAACTCTATTAAATGTGTATTCTCTATAGATATGCTACCAAATCTATAAAGGAAGTCCTTGGCTAAGCAACTAGGAGATTTTTTTTTGAAGCGTTAAATAAGCCTTGAAAGCAGAAGCTTCTTTTGCAGGTGCAAAAGGAACTTTTTGTTTATTTCTACTGCTCCTGCAAGTTCACACCAAGGGAAGAATGTCTAAGTCAACATTGACAGCCTGACTGGGAACTGAGAAACTGGGACAGCTCCTTTTCTTCTCCAGTCCTTGAACACAAGCAAGATGAAAGATGCAGGCATTCACCAGCGCACTAGTTTCAAAAACAAATCAGAAATACTAATTTTAGTTTTCTTGCTGCACATAACAATTTGGTTTTAGAAACTAACTTGATATTTAAATGAATATGTGAAATGTTTAAATAATTGCTGTACAGCAAGGATATTTGAATCTTTTTACTTCTCTAGGACTACTGATGCAGAATATTGTTTTCCATATTTTAATTGGAGTCTCCATTTCTAGCCAAGTACAGATTAGACAAAATTGCAATTAAAATACCTTCTGGCTTCTTAAAAATATGCATAATTACTTTAAAAAAAAAATTAAAGATACTTGCAAAAAGAAAAGTTGAAAAATTCAAATGTATGTAAGCATATGTATGTCTAGTGTACATCCTGAACAGCCAATCCCCAAATTGCTGTTCTTTCTTACACTTATCACTAGATCTGTCTTACTGCTTCTCTCTGTATTTCCTTCTAATGTTAGTGCATCTAAGAGGAGAAAGCTTTTGGTGGCAGAGCTTCCAAAGCTGCTGTCCCAGGTGCCTGATGTCCCAGCTGTGCAGGGCACAGGGCACAGCAGCAGCAGCAGCAGCAGCCCCAGCACACGCGCAGCGCTGTGCTGGTGACACGGCCGTGACACGAGGCTGGCAGTGACAGGCTCAGCATCCTCCGTGCAAGGAAAAGGCCAGGCAGGGAGGCATTCAGTGCATTCAAATACACACCGGGGGAAAAGCATATTCTGACATTTTGACCATTTATACAACTCTCAGCGTCGGGAGCTGTGCCAGCTGCTGGGGATGCAAGTGCAAGCACAGACGTGGGATCTGTTTCACTCCCACCAACTGCACTGACATCCATGCATGGAGAGCCAAGTTCTGCTCTGGGACACTCACATGTGACTCCCTTTCCTGAGCCACATCTACAAGGCCTGGCCTCACTCACAACTGCAAAAAGGCCGAAAGAATTGAGAGCCAAATTCCACCCCCGCACATGTACAGCGACCCCTGAGCATGGGGTGTGCTGCAGATGTGCACCTGATGGCAGCTGTGGCTGCCAATGGGCTGAGAACAGATTGGGTTGCACTATCTAATTCAGCAAAATTTCACTCTTAATATTTAGTGCATGAGGTTTTAGGGAAAAAGCTATTAAAGCTGAATTGGATACTTTTGAGTTGTTTTTCCCAGCATGGGAAAAATATGCTTAGTTGCTCCATATCCTTTTTGATTAGCCTAATCCTATATCCAAGATTCCTCTGCCAATAAGCTTGACCAACTTCTTGTGCCAGCCAAAGCACACCGACACCAAACAACACAGCAGGGTTTTTCCTGTATGGTATGTGCTCAGCACAAAAAATGTACTACAGGAAAGTATTCTTTACACCAAAAATGTTTAGGTTTTTATAATGCCCTGGTTTCTCCAGCTGTAACGATTAGGTGTCTGGATTTAATGTGCCTGTCCAGCACAAATCCATGCTCCCATTTGCAAGGACTGTGCTCTGCTAGACCACACTCCCTGAGTACTGCTCAGCTAACATCCACATCTAAGACAAAGTGTACAGTTAGAGATGATATCGTTATGGCACAAATTAGGGTATAATTGGAATACGCAGATAAGCTTTAGAGCACATAAATCCTTCCTCAGGTTTGAAACACAAGCTGAAAACTTCGAAGTTGATTAGAACTGAAACCTATTATGCTGAGTGTAATTATTCTTAGTGGGATTAAAATGAATCAGGCTAACTGGCAGGAAAAAGCAGTTGATGTCCATGGAAAGGGGGTAGAAAAAGGGTGAGAAAGCTGTCACAAATGGTGTATCAGGAAAAAAATAATTCTATTATGATAATTTAATAATAAAATAATATTTTGAGATGCTGATTTTTCAGTATCTACTACACTTAGGTTCCAGGCTTATGCTCAGACACTGGAAATGTATATAATCAATGAATACATGTAACAAAAGTTACTTGAAGAAATCCCAGTACAGAAGACACCAATGAAAAAAAGGAAATAGCCTTCATGAACAGCAAGTGTTTATGATTATTGCTGCTTGTAATTACAACTGGCAGTGAACTACTAAATAAACAAAAGCTTGGGCCCAACACTATTACTGTCACCCTTGGTTATGTGTTGCCCACGTTTATGTTGCCAGCAAATTTAGCCCAGAAGAATGGTCATACAAATCTCATTTAAACTAAACCACAAAAATTAGCAAACTGTAACAATACAAGAGGACAGCAAATTTCTGCCTGGTACTTGCAAGACAAAATTAAAGTAATTCAACTTTTACTTTAAAAGCACATTGAGTAGATACTTGCACAACACATTGTCATTAATTATAATGTACATTTATTCTGTTCTTGCAGTGGCTGGAAAGGATCAGACCCAATCTTGTGCCACTTCTAATCACTTACTGTAACAGTGCTCCTTTAACCACTTCTCTGCTACACAGAGTAGTGGACACATGGACTGTCTACACCACAGACTACTTACTTTGCAAATTAAATCTACAAAGCAACAGAGAAAAATATGGAATCAGAGTTGAGCCAAATCTGTCTCCCAAACCTACTTACCATTCTTCTGCAGAAGGTTCCCCAAACCAGCAGTATTTATGTAGTAATAAGAATAATTTAGATATTCTCTTCTTAAGGCTAAATAAGACTTTGTAAGAAAGTATGAAAAAGCACAGAAGAAGAAAATTAAGACGTCATTAAGCTCACCTTAGCTTTTCGAAGGACATGGCCTCGACATGGAGAATTGTTTGATGAGGGAGGTCGCTTCAGAGCCGCTGCGCTGTTCACAGGGATGGAGCATTCAGTATCACTGGTATCACAGCTGGAGATTGGAGAGTTTTCCAAAGTTCGGTGCTTGAAAATTGGAGACTAATAAAGAGTGAAAAGCCTATATTGAGTTTCCTCCAAGTAGTCACACGTGCAGTATTTTCTACTTTAGATTCAGAACTGCAAAACTCTTTCTTAAAGAAACTATATTCATGATAATGATGAATAAATGAAAAGGAGATTAGAACGAAAGAAACAAAACAATGTGCATTTGTGTTCTGTGATGAAAATTGAAGTTTCTTTTCTGTTAAACAACTATGGGTCTGATTAAACAACTATGGAAAATCCAGAGGAATTGATGTATCCCTCTCTGATCTTTCTGTGATGGCTGCTTCAGACACAGATCTGTAGCACAAGCCAGGACTGCCAAGCTCCACCCTGAAGGTGTGAGATGCAGCCCTTGCAGAGTGTGACACAACTGACAGGGGACCAGCACAAGCAGGTCTTCATCACTGCATGATGACTTGGTGCATGTAAATCTCCCTGGGCTGGAGCAATGTCTTGGTTCCTGCACTTATACAACCACTGAGGACAAGGTGTTGGCTTTTTGCACATTATCCTAATGTATCCTGCATGTGATTCCCATGTCTACCTGCTCCCTGCTGCTGCAGGAAATATAAATAACAAAGAAAGGCGTTTAATTCTGCTCTTATTTCTCAGGCTTAATAAATGATTATAAAACTCTCAGTTCCTACTCATTTTTGCTGGAGCTGGGAAGGCTGAGCACTCCCAGCCCATGGTCTGGGATTTGCATGGTCAATGGCTTTGCATACCTGTGGACTTGATGTTCCTGATTTGGGTTCAATAGCCAAGCCCAGTGTGATGCCACCAGCCAAGGCTTTCTTAAGGCTCTCCTTCACCTCAGTCAGTTCTAGCTCCAGATTTACACGCTCAGCCTCCTTCTGCTTACACTCCTCTTCCAGCTTCTTTAACTTGTCTTCAAGAATCACTTGCGTCTTCCTGCCTGTCATTCACAGCAATTTTATTATTTCAATACCAATAATGTTAAATTGACACTTAGAGAAATTATTTTCTTTCTAAAAAGTAAGGAAACAAGGTCTCTACCTATCAGTGACATGAAAAAAAATTAGGTACTTTACATAAAACACTTTTTTCATGTAAAAAGTTTAATAGCATAAATCAAATGCTCTCTATCAAGTGACATTCCTAGCTATCTAGTGGGGTTTCAAATCAGTACTTTTTTTTTATTTTTCCATATCATATAAATATAATTAGCTAGTGATAAAAAAATTATTCCCATGTTCTGCTTACCTGATGTTCTCACCAGTGTAATTCCTTAGGTATGTGTATACATACACATGCATATATAAAATAAGTATGTACACTTAAACATATGTATTTTTATCTTATACATTTTGTATCTATATAGAAAGCAAATATAGACCTTACAGAGTATGGCTCAGCATTGAAACCAAACCTTGTTTAGGGTGACATGTCTTCAGCACAGAGTACAAAGATGTTTGGATAATTAAGCCTAAGTCTCAGGTGAGAATTCAGCACAAAAAAGCACCTCCTACCAGCATTGACTTCAATGGCAGCACGCAGATCTTTTCTCTCCTTCCGGAGCTGGGCCAGCCTATTCCGGAGGGCTTCTTTTTTCTTTAGCAGCTCCTCCTCTTTGCTTTGTAACCTCTTTGCGTCTGCCTCCACACGATTCTTGCCGTATTTGTACTGCTCTGCATCTGCATGTATCAGATTGTAGTTAATTAGGGTTTAAACTAACAGCACAACTCTGAACTAGTCCCTGAGACTAAACATGACATAAAGCATGTCATGGCTCCCCACGGCAGGGGTGTTGCAACTGGATGATCTTCAAGGCTCCCTTCCAACCCAAACCATTCTATAATTCTATGGTTTGAGAAAAAGGTTTGGCCTTCCTCTTCCACTGGCTCTTTCTCAAGGTCCATGATTTCTGCCAAGTTCTGCAGCACAGCTACAACAGTGATATGGGAAAGAATTTGTTCCTTATATTTACATGAGGAAAATGAGAAAAACCAGTTACTTTATAGCACACTGGTTTTGAAAAATAGCTTTGCCTTCCTCTGTAGTTCAGAAGATGGAAAGGAGGCTTTTCTTTAGCTTCTTTAGCTCTTCTTTAGCCCTTCATTTCTAATTGGAAGGGTCAGAGGAAAAACCACCTGCTTGGCCTTTTGCCTGGCTTTCATTCCTACTTCAAGTGCACATCTTTTCTCACCTTACAAAAGAGAATACAAAGATGTTCACTTCTTTGATGCTTGACAGCTTTCTTTTTCTTTTTAAATTTCCCATACAAATGCTTTCATTTCATTGCTCACATGTATTTGTGGTCCACTTCATATCACAGCCCCTCTATACCTCTGCTCCAGTTGCAGACTCAAAGAAGATAGGTCAGCTAAGAGATCACTTTGCCTGTCACATATCTGAAGGCACACTCTATTATACGAAATCATTCCTGACGAAGAGTTGTTAAGCCAGTTTTAGTTGGTTAGAAGCTACTTATTTTTGTCCTAAAGTCTGACACAAATTTCTCTTGTTGCCATTAAATCCACGGCTTCTTAAGTAAGACTTCATTATTAAGTCCAAACAGTGTTCTTACGTCTATACCAGCTCCTCACCCTCCTTTTCCAACAGGAAATTCTATTTTCAATAGAATTCCTCTCTGCATCAAATGAGGAATCATTATCCTTCTTTTTTCCCTGCTGTCCTCATGACTTTGCAGCAGCCATGGGTCCACATTTTGTATTTATCATTCTCCCATAAAACAGACACCATTTTCTCGTGTGGTGTGGCTGGAGTTAAGTCATCAATGTATCTCCTACTCAATCTTGGCATCTCCTCCTCGGCCTCAGCCTCACAAAAACCACACTGGTTCTTTACCTTGTCTGCTAAGACAGGAGCTCTTTTGGGGACCCTCCTGACTCCACTCCCAAGCAAGGCAGCAGTGAGAGCAGATACTTACTGGATGCAGTGCGCTTCACACATGAAACTGTTTCAGATTTCTTTGGCTGGCTATTTAAAGTTCTTGCTTTTCCGCTGATCCCATTAGTAGTCACAGGAGGCTTCTTGCCTTTAAACTGTTTGAAAACAAAAGTACAAATGGGCTCCAGCTATTCCCGTGCCACTGGCATTACTTCCACCCTTTCATCAAGGGCAAAGATTGACAGAAAGCTGCTTGCTACATCAGAGAGCCTTAATAGAGCACATTGATTGAGCTGGAGACGGCGCTTCCTCCAGAGATGCCTCTGGGAGCTGCCTGCTCAGCAGGAGCCGTGCCAGCAATCACAGGATAACAAGGGGATGAACTCCCTGTTTCTGGTGGATTTATGGTTTCCAATGTGTTTAGAACCCTGGCATTTACAGTATTAAGAAAGCCATTGCAAGACAGAAAAAGATGTACCTTTGAAAAATTTTTTGCAGTAAAGACTCTTGAAACACAAGTTTTTCAGAGTTAATTTCACACAGTAAAACCTACCAGGCTTTGCCACACAAAAAATCAGCATTGTTTCTTATTTACTATATGATCTTCCCATCCTTGTGGTGACTTTGTTTTTTTCTTTTTTTGAAACAATATGATTATTACATGTTTTTAAGTGCTATGAGTTTACATATAATTTTCCCTTATACAACTTCTAGCTACTATTTAAAACCTTTTCTTACTTAAAAAAAGCTGTCTCATAATGGCCAGACAGGCTCACCAGATTACCAGGAACAGAGCATCTCATGTTCAAGGAGCCCCATTTAGAGGACTCACAACAATGAACTGAACCCTGGGAAGATAAACCTGTCCTGACTACTAAACTATATAGTGTTTCCATGGAGGATGCTCCAGCCAAGCACAGGGCGTATGGGTGCTACGCTCTGCTCCCCTGCTTCCTAAGGTTTGTGAGGACTGAATTGGGAGTGCACTGAGAAGCCTCCTGCTGCAGTAATTTATTGCTCATGTCCACCTCCAAATCTGCAACTGCACTGAATTCCAATATTCCAATATGAGGTTTTTGTAAGGGTTAAGTGAGTTAACAACACACAGTATGATATAGGTACCTTATACAGGGGAAACATTTATCTTAACTGTTCCATGTCAGATTATATTGAAAACCACACATCACTGTGATATATTCACATTGTAATATATTGGTTTAAGCCAATGACCACCTTGCAGAGACCAGCTAAGGGCTCTGAGAAGGTTCCTGCCATGGCTGCTGGGTTGTGCCCATCTGCTACAGTGCTGAGCTCACAGGACTTTGTCTACTCTGTAGGCTCATGTTTGAGGTACAAAGCCTGTAGCCACCCTCAGAAAGCAGCAGAGACACAGGCTTTTTTTTTAATGGGGAAGAAAATAACAGTAATATAAAAATGGTATATATGAATATATACAACATAATTTACTAAATATATAGCATTGAGTTATGATACATATGCATATTCACAAAATATATAACCATAATATACATGATATATAGATCAGTACAATTCTAAAGAGCCAAATTTGCTGTCACAGTCAGGTCACATGTCACCTATCTTTTTTGGGTTTTTTTAGGTTTCTTTCTAAGATATCTCTGCCTGAAGAGCCAAAAGGTAGCTAGACATGCATTTAGGTTAAGTGTGGAAGGTCACATTTATTTTTTTCTTATTATTCTCCATCTGTAAATCACCAAGAACATGCTGGCAAAGTCTTTCCCAAGTACCACTACTTCCACGTTGGAATTTATACCTTTGCAAACCTGCTTCATTTGCAGTGGGCTCATAACTAAACTCCAGGCACTTCAGTGCCAACACTAAGGGACTCTAAGAGTCCCTTCAGATAACAACCAGATAAACAGAACAGCCAACAAATAAAAAGCTTTGTTAAGTATTAAATAGTACAGTACCTGCGAGGCAGATCCCCTCCCCACAGCAGAGGTATTAGTGACAGACTGAGCAGAAGACAGATTGGATGAGACAGGGTGTTTGTAATGGTTAGAGGAGAGTTTGTCAGTAGATAACCTATTGGGTTTCCTGTCAGCTGGCGGATAGCGCGCAAAGATTTTTGGAGACGGCAAGTTATCGTACAGGCCTGCGTTATCATAAAGCATTTCTTCTCCAGTGTTCCTGCTACGAGAAGAAGGAAAGCCATCTTCTGGTTCCCACTGCAACACACACACCTCGGCAGTTAGTGAACAATGCACCATGCAGAACCTCCTAAGTCAAATTAAAACATTAGTGATGCTTTGGACTCCAGCAAGCACTCAGAGCTTAGCCAGCATGCACTTACACTGACACTTTAACTATTTAAAGTGGAGGGAGGATACTGTGTGGAAGGCAAGCATTGCATTCCATGGCTCACATCCTCAGCCCCGAGTATAAACAAACCTACCATCCTCATAATTTCATGGACTGCACCTTCAGCTGGTAGCTCGAGCACCAAGGGGGCAAAGGCAGACTGTGTTAACAGGGGGACACTCGCAGTTTTCACAGATGAATCCATGGGATTACATCTGGTACATGAGTTGTTAAAAGTAATACAGCCTAGCAGTTACCAGAAACCAAGTTTTTCTAGTTTGTTTTTTTAATTTCTTCAGGCTACATGTCTTTCCCATGAATATCAGCTGCTGGTATGCTAGGACATTTTATTTTATGGCGATTTATTATTCTGAGCTACAAGAACTAAAATAGCTCTCTTTTTTTTTTTTAATTTTTAGAAAAATGGAAAGCTCAACAATAATACTCCAGTGATTCATTTGATTAACCTTAAAAGAAACCAACCTGATGCTTAATATCCTTCTTTAACCCATCCTGGCCATGGCAGTACCTGACTCAATCAAAGGTATGAGCACATCCGAGAATACACAAAGACTGCTCTCCACACAAGTGATCATGCACTGTTCCCAAGAGGGGATTTCTCACACCTTTTGGACATTACTGACACATTGAAGGACTGATGTCCAGTCCACTTTGAAACTCCTAATTTCTCCTGAGTTCGCCCTTAGTGGGGCCTTTGTACAACAGCCCAAATTAAGAGCTGACATAGGCTGTAGCTCCCCTGTAAATCTTCCTCAGGACCCCATACTGCTATTGGTTAGCATCCACTAGATGTTAAATCCTATTACACATCTGCCCACGATCAGCTCTGCAATTTATGAAGATGGAAGTGACCACTGTGGTTCTCCTTTGGGATGAGCAGCACCTGCAGTCCTCAGGAATGCAGCCGCAGGGACTGAGAAGCATTTGGGTTTTAGTGTTTTTTCAACAGACATCAAAAAATGCTTGGTGTAATTCAGTCCTTAATTTTGCCCTTTCCAGTGTGATCTAAAAAAACACCTCCTCAAGTGAGTATTATATTCAAGGACTTGGCAACAAATCATCAACAGGCAACTGCTTTCTAAATGCACATTGGCTCACATGCAGGTTAATGTAAACAATATGTCCCATGCCCTTATATTCCATAGGTGTGAGAGGAGTTTGCAACCCCCAATCAAAAAAATATGAGTTCATCTGGAAACTGCCCAGTGAGGATCTTTAGAAAATATAATTTTCAGATGTCCACGCATTCAACACATGCAAACCATTTGTTCTGTGCTAACTGAACTCTTACCGATCCATTTATGCAGGGAACATCATCGTAATGAAGTGCCATTCCACTTGGACAGGCGTAGCCGTTGGCAGCGCTTCCCCGGTACGGATTTGTAGATATAACCCGCCTGTTCATGAAACTGAATAATGCAAAGTAAAAATAATAAAAACCAGCACTTAAACCTAAGCCTAAATGATGATACAATGGTATATTCCCTGTGCCTGATTATGTAGCCTGGAAGCACAGAGCTCCTCACTTTCTGCAGGGCAGTTTTTCTTTCTTTGCTACTCACACATTGCTGCTACAGCCAGTAACACAACATATGTTCCTGTTCTCCATTCTCACGCTGGGGATATGACTGTGTGAAAGCCAGGAGGGCAACAGCTGTAATTGCTCAGTGGCATGTTTACATCGGAACCTGCTGATCTCTGTTACACACCAGCCTGAGAGGGTCCCAGAAACATTCCCTGGCCGTCTGCACTGGGGAGAAGCAGGTGTTTCTGTGTGCATTCATTCTCAGGGGGATGCAAACTTAGGAAATGAGAGAACCAAGAATAAAATCCAGCAAAAAAACCCCCACATAATTTCAATGAAACCCAAGTTAACATATCTATCAAAATTTCCTGAATAATTACTTCCTCAAAACCTGGGAATTCTTCTTTTCTGTATCAGGACTTTTGGCTGGCTATGGCACTATGCTTCCCAATTCTTTATGGGTAATTGTACATGCAAATACTCTATATGCTCATTCTCACTCTGTTACACATGGTGTACCTGAGTCCTCTGGAAACTTCAAAAGGGATATACATATATAGAATATATTTTAATTTCTTCCCCCCTATCCTGTTCCAATCAACACTGTTGCTTAATAATGACCTCAAGGGTGAGTTTTCCTTTGTAGCAACTGCTGGAATTCAATAAGGTATAGAGTGAGATCCAAAATAATTCCATTCCTACAGTTTCAGGTGTACGTAAATGGGAAAACAATGTTTTCCATCCCAAACAATGGAACTATTCAGAGTCTGTGCTGACATTCATAAAATATGATAAAGCACTGCTAAAGCAGAGATGGTCTTCTGTAGTGCTGGCAGGAGCTCAGGAATGCTGTGGTTTCAACAGTTGCTTTCTTTTGGCTTTGGAATAACATGGAGTCCACTGAGTTTCTCATTCAGAGGGAGACCTGGGGCTCACCTGAGCCATGGGAAACCTGGGCTCACAGGAGGGACAAACCTGCCCAGCTCGGCGTGAACCCTTCAGGGCAGTGTGGGGATGGAAAAAACATTAGACAGAAGCTTTTCTTACTTCAAGCAAACTAACAGCAAAAAGCCCAAGGAAAACTCTATGATAAAAATGTTTTTAACTTTATCATAACCCATACCTTGTTAGACATTATTAGAGGGCTACATTTGTTTACTGTTCCTAAAGAAGAGCATTACACAAGTGTTTCTGGTTGGTCTGAAGAACTGAGTTTGGAGTTATTGCTCTATTTCTTTGTAGTTAAGAGGCTCCAATTACAGCAATATACAATAACCATGTCTGAAAACTGGGATATTCATCGGTGGCATCTGATGCACCTGTAGTAACTATTTCCACCACCAAAGGGAGGCAGGATTTATCCCAGTAGTTGCAAACAATTCATAATCATTATTTCAATAACACTCATTAATCATGTTTTCAGGTGCATCCACGCAAGTTAATTGTATTCAGAAACTGCTAGAAGGTAAATGGAGAAACTTGCCTGGAAGCACTTTTTCCTTAGCTTTTCCTCCATACCTAATGATTTAGATGAAGGAAATTGATGGGACTATTAATGAGGAGCCAATAGTTTTGCAAAGCATCAGTCTTAATAAGTGAATAACGAATAATCTAAAGTGACTGAGCGATAAACTAAGCTTTAAAGATAACGGCATTTAATTTGGAATACTGATATTCATTCTATAAAGGGCAAATGTAGTAGTTCATTAACATTTAAGTACCATTGTAATTTCTCCTCATTTTCTAGCAGTAGCTGAAAATCAGCAGCAGCTACTCTATTGCTTATCAGCAAGCCCTCACAGGCCCTTAAAGACACCCAATGAATTTTAATTAATTCTTAACAGGGAAATTCTGCTATTTTGCAAGTTGTTTGACATTACTTTCTAACGTGGTCTAGTTGCATATGTTTTTTCACTTGGCTCCAGTTAGTACCACATTTGTGCAGAAAAGGAAAGCCACGCAGAATTCAGGGGGAAAAGGTTACCATTCTATTTCTCTTCAATGTGGTTATTGCTAGATGCTGACTGAAGCAAAAATATATGTCAACACAGGATAAACTTTCTGAGCCCTATTAACTTCTAAACAAATATTACCATAAGTCTGAATGCTAAGTGCATTTTAATTCTATCAAAATTATTTGGTTTTCACAAAACTGGGCTTGTGTTAACACTGAGTCACTTTGATTTCTATCAGTAGTCATTCAAACTGGTCTCTGATTGAAGCTGGGCATTTTCCCTTGTTAACTTCTCTTGGCAGGTTGCTAATGGCAATAGGATCCTCTTTTGAAAAACTCCAAAACTTTTTTCCTTTTTTTTCTTTTTCCTTCATTTTCTATCTGTTTAAAGTCATGATGGGCAGATGGGGTGTGATTCTCTAATGTATTAAGTCACACAAATTCCAAATTAGTCTAGGGAGTGTCATCTTGCAGTGGGATGAGGGATGATGCCTTTGCCAGATGTCTTCTCAGGCCACCCACTTCCCGACCTCGGGGAACAACTGCAGCAGGGCATCCCCCTGTCCCCACTGTTTCTTCACTCCGTTTTCTAAAAACCTCATCTAGCCAAGGAAAAATGATGGTCTTTTCCCACCAAGGACTGCTTAAATGCCTCAAATGATTTGAACATGTAAATCACTGTATCTGCTAAGTATGCATTTTTCCTTTTAGCACAGGAACAGTAATGGGGAATTCACTTCATTGATTTGCAATTTAAAGTTTCCATGCTGCACCCTCTAGACACTTTCTCAATTTCCACTCTCATAATAAACGCCAGAAATTAATTGAACTGGGGTGAGTTTGATGAAGTTTTTAATTAATCAGAAAGCACTTGAGAAGGCAACACTGTGACTGATTATGTGACTGTCCAAGATTTAAATTTGCTATACACTGTGAGTGTGCAGCATATATTGATCAATAAAATGCTGTATATTTCCCTGTATGTACAGCAAATACAGCCAATAAATGTGAATTACGTAGCTGTGTATTTGAGAATATTTGTTCTCTTCCAGGAGTAGCTCTAAGACTTTAGGTAAAATAGAAGATTAAAATATAGCATTTGATAAGGGGACTTACTGAAAAAAGTTAGTAAAGATTTGAGCAAAGTTGCACAGTGCCTTGCATCTTTTACAGAACTTTGCAGGATTCCAACACAATAACCATAAACACATCTACCATGCTGCAATGCTGAAACACTTCAGGAGTTCAGTATCTGGCAAAGGGGGAGGTGGGTTTTGATAACTGTGTTGGCAGTGGAGTTAACACGTGGCTGTAAATTCTCAGAGCACAGGGGCCCGCGGGTAGCCGAACGGCGCTCACCAGAAGGTTTGCTTTGCCGCCTGGATGACGCTTGCCGTCATTTCCACGTCGATGTAGTCGTAGTGCAGAGCTCCAGGGTCTGTTGAAGACCCCGTTTCTGCCAGCAAAATTCCTATCCATCTGCCCATGTCTTCAGAGGAGGAGGCCTGTGAGGAGAGGGCAAGAACCTAGGTCAGGTTTTTGCTCTGCTACTGGGCTGAGCGTTGTTGCAAAATGCACATTCTTCTTTGGTTGGCAAATTGCTACCACATGGTATGAGAGGCTCTGGCTTCATTCTGCTGAACTCTTAAAAACCCCAGGATTTCATGTTAAATCTCCTTTGCTAGAAGGAGGGCACTTTAACTAAGCTATGTGCTCATCAGTTACGATGTAATACAAAGTGGGCAATCCACTAAAAAGAAGAAAAAATAATCATTCAAGGCCAGTAGATTTAGATTCAAGTAATGCTTATTTTAGACTTCAGAATATTGAAAGCTTTAACATAATTATTTTCCTATGTTAGGTGGGGGATTTTTGGATAGCATGACTCCTGAGAAGAAAGTGTTACTGTTAAACAGAAACAAGAGGAAAGAGGGAACAAAATAATGAACAGATTTTAACATTACTTTTTGAAAAAATCTGTTACATTTGTCTAGATGATGGCATTCATCTTCCTGATAACACAAGTAAAAGCATTAATACTATTAAAATAATAGAAGATTTTTCATATTTTGCTTCAAGTCACCAATTCAAAAGTTAAACAGTAGCAAAACAAATATTAGATAGAGGCAGTTGGGGAAAGGCAACAATTTGTCATTAACAAATTTATTGGTTTCTAAATTTCTTATTTGTATGTATTTCATTGCTTTTCACAGATCCTTGAGCTGCTTTCTAGATTTTCAAGTTCTGTGAACTGCTCTCAGATAACAGGCCTGGTTGCAAGGACAGGAGACATGACCTGCAGTCAGAAACCCAAAGTAGTCAAAGAGCCAGTCCTGCCACCGAAAGCAAAAAGTTGCCTCATTATACTTGGCTTTAATTGTCTTCTCATTTCAGGTTTTAAAAGATGATGAATAAAGCCCCAATAGAAAGCCTGACCCACCTAACACAGACAAAGGTGTGTGCATGTGAGGAGAGTCAAGAGACAGACCAGGCTGCTGGCACACTGCATTTTCTTAAATGCATAATTGCACTAATACAGACACACACTGAGCAAAAGGAGTTCCCATAAATAGCAGACAAATGAAAGTAAGGAGTTTTAGAGCTCCCATCAGCATGATCCATTATTTAATTATTGCTAAGTTATTTACCCAAAGTAATTGCATATCTGATAAAGAAGTGTGCCTAGAGAAGGAGCAGGGATATTTTAGTACCAGGTCAAGGGGAGGTCAGTGCAGAGAAAAGTATTTTACTGAGAAAATTTCTAAACTACATATAATCTCAGTTCTTTTCTGCAACACTTACTACTTCTTTCCCCCTTCCAACAGTTATTGTTCAGCTCTGCAATAATATTATTCCAATGATTTTTTCTGAATGGACAGACACAGGTTGTATCGAAGTGCTTCTCTAGTTCACCTTGTGGGAGTTGCTAAAAGTCACAGGAATTGTACCTCGAGCACAGCAACCTCCTGCCCGTTCCGGAGCAGGCGGAAGGTCAGGGGATGCTTCGAATCCAGCCCCAGGATGACTTCACAGCCACGGAGTGGGATAGAAACAATGTGGGTCTTCAGATCTGTCCTGTCCTTGTGGAAAATGAGTTTATTGTCTTTCACTCTGCACCAGCGCTCACGCCAACGGTTATTGGAGAGCACGTTGAGATATCCTGCAATAAAATGAAATGTGAGATATTTTACTCCTCACTTTTTCTGAAAAGGAAGAAAAAAAAAGAAACTTACTTCTCAATGTAATGCTAGCCTTTAAATAACTTGTTCCTCTTCTAATAGAAAGTCCAGATGGGTTTTAGGAAGACAAGTAAATGACCCTGCCCCACTTCTTTAAATGAAAACTTTCACTGTGCCAATAACATAGAAAAAGCACATAAATCTGCGATCCAGCTCATGTGCAAATGGCTGTTCTGTGTCAGTCCCTCCAGCAGCTGCATGTGTAGGAGCACACAGGTCCCCAGGACTTCAGTAAGAATGGGAGAGGGACACTGATAAAAAAAGTTACGTACACAGCTGATGTGCTCACTCTGCCTCTCCGTGGGTAATGACTTTGATAACTGTGGCTGTCCAAATTTTTCTGGGAAAATCACAGCTCATATTATGTAAGTATGTATTGAGCTACCTTGTGTAACGTCCAAAAGCAGTGTTTAAAAGACCTTGGAAGTGTTGATGCTCTGTGTTCTAACTACATTTAGAAAGAAGAATGCACACCTGGTTTGCAGCACTTGCAAACAAGAACTTAAAAGATTGCTACCTATGCAAATAGAAATAAAATTCATGTTGGTTTAAAATTAATGAAGTAATTATGATACAGTACTCTTACATATTAAAATGTCATTAAAATTTTTCTTTTAAAACCAAACACTTTTCTTACCATGCTCTATATCAATATAGTGTCCAGGCATATAATATCATTAAACAGGCAGAGTTTTGTGGTTTTCCTTCTCTGTGTCATAAAAACAATCATTCCAGATTCAAACATTACAATCAAAGCAATGCCCATTTTTCCTGCCTTAGTATAGTTTGGAAATAAAAAAAAAAGCCAAACTAAAATCTTTTGCTTCCACATTACAAATGGTACATGAATTCAGCATGTTGCTGCTTCCAAACAGGCTATGAGGAGGGAAATAAACGATATCTTGCAAAAGCCAGAAGTGAGGTTAAAAAGTTGTATTCTATCTCAGACATGATTTTCATTTAATCCTGTTGGAGAGCTCTCTCTTTGGTTTTCATTAAAACTATGACTTATTATTCATTTTTCTAGGTTTTCCTTCCAACATTATGGTTCCAATGTCAAAGTGCGATCCAACAGGATATAGCAGATCAGAATTGTGCACATCTTGGAAGGTGCTATAAAAAATGAGGATGTGCTTAATCCTCTGGTTTTGGCTCCTTGTGATAATCACACTCTGCAGCTCTCCTCCCTCCTCCTGTAACAAAACCCTGTATCACTGTGCATTGCATTACAATCCCTAGAAATGAAAAAAACCTTCCTGTGTAAGCCAGATACAGCTTGTTTTGGAGTGAGAGTCCTTTTTTCAGACAGTTTTCCCCCTCTGCTCCCAGTGCACCTCTCAGAAAAGCTCTTGCAAAACTTCCTGCTTCAGAGTTGAACTAAGCAGGATCCCACTTTTCCCCCCCACATATCTCTGCTTAAACCTTCACAAGCTGACATGACCAAAATGCCTCCAGTGTGTTTCCCTTTGGAGCATTAGCACTCCAGCTTAGTGCAGGCAGTCTAGGAGCAGTAATGTTCTACGCAAGAGCTTTGCCATGACTGCAAGTGCAGGTGGGTTTTAGTTTCTACACTAGCTGGGTGACACCTGCAGCCCTGCTGGGATTTTCCCTTTGTTCATGGGAGGTAGAGCCATCTAAAGTGTAAAAACCTTCAACTATGGAACAGCCTCCCAGAGGGCACTGAACTGAGCCAAGCTGCTGGTGGTGAGAAACTCCTTCTAGCAAAGACTTCCTGCAATGACCAAAGCCTAGACATTTATATATTTTCCTTTAAAATCTGCAAGTGGTGTTGAGTAGAGCCAAATGCAGGCAAATAGCAATGGCTGAATCTGTATTTATGTCCACATCCAAACTAATGACAGAAATATGAGGAATTAGATTGTACAGCTGTGGTTAACTTCTCACATAATGCAGAATAATCAACGGAGAATGAGAGCCCGGAAGTTTGAGCCCTTATGGAGGCCAGATGCTTCGGACAATGCATCTGGCTGGGCACAGCTTTTCCCAGCTGTTCCTTTGGTCAATAAATCACATCTGTACTTAGCTGATGTACAGACACACATACATACACTTACTTAATCAAAGTTTGCTTATGTGAATGATTCCCAAAGTGTGGCTTGAAAGCCACCTGTAACCTATGAAATTCTCTCTGGTGGTCCATGGACCTGCTTCCATCACCTTGGCAGGCATCTGTCACACTTCATGCTCCAATGAGTTCTGCCAACTGCTCCCTACTCGCAGACTTCTGGGATTCCCTAAGTTTTTCTAGTCAGTTAAAGGGTAAAATCCAAACTTAGAATCTGGTGCATCTGCTTCAAAGCTTTCGAAGGAAATTTGTTTTTTGAAGGGATTGGGTGAAGGGTGAGTTCAATCTTACTCATGTATGGAAGTGTTACTTAATACTGGAGCACCAGAAGACAAACTGGAGAATGTAAGTAGACTGCATTGTTTTAAAACATTAGAACTGTGAGGCCATCAGCTAAGTGCATTGCACAACGTCTTAAATTGTGAGCAAATCTAAAAGATTTGCAAAGATACAAAACACAAGTATCTTCTGCATGCCTTTTTATACACTTCCTTGCGCACTACAGCTGTCATACGGAATGGTCAAAATTAAGAGTTAAAATAGCTTAGTAGAAATTTGCTACTTCATTTTGCCCAATATGTACCACTTTAGGAACCTATAATTAAACTTAAATCATTGGGGTTGAGGCCAGTTGACTGCTGTCTGCTATTCCATAAAACCTTAACCACAATCTACTATAAAAGACCTGATCACTTTCCAAGAACCTTCTTCTACTTTGTAGCCTCAATTTATTTCATAGTTCAGCCTATATTCATTTTATAACCATTATTTGAGAACAGCACTTGATTCTTTGTGCTTCTTGTTCACATTTCTCTTCCTCCTCACTTCTGCAAAGAGCCGTGATACCTGTGTTACCATTTTATTTAAAAAGTCAAATTATTTTAGTCTCTTTGCAAATTACAAACTCTTAATTACTCCTCTTGCAGTCTGGGTGCAGCTGGGGGAAGAATTATTGCAGTAAAAGTAATTTTAGAGGAATTCCTAGGCTAGAATGCTATAAAATTTTAATAGCAATGTACATTTAAGACTCAAGGAGAAAAACCACTTACCACATGTTGGAACATCTTCTTCAGCTGATGAGGTCTGTTCATCTGTTGATGGCTTTTTCTTTCCTAAACCAATGATCTTTGTTATTTTTTTCCCTGTTACTTTAGTCACAGTGCCCTTGGCTTCCATTTTCGAACTTTTTTTCCTCTTCACTATTAAGAAAGCAGAAGTGGGTATTTAGTAGTGTGTGTGTACATCAACCAATAGAAAGAACCTGAATAAAAAGAGAAGTTCAGACAAAAATATCCTATGCAAGAGATAAGGAAGAGCAAAGACAAAAAAATATACAAAAGTTGCAGATTTCAATGAGACAAATACTATATTCCCTAATAACCTCTGTGTTATAAAAATCATGGCATTTTTATAACAATCAAGGATCAATCAAGGATAATACAAAAATAAAATCAATCTTGCAACTTTATTTAATCTAATCAAGTTTCAAGTCTCTTTCCACAGTAGTCATCATCTAATTTAGGAGTATGACTGAAGTATCTGTATATAAATTTAGCTCATATACACAGCAATAAAAATACAGTCAGACATTTCTTCGTTTTTTTCAATGTCCCCAAAAATTTTTCTCAAAATACTTCAATAATTAAGCACACAAAAAAGACAGAATATGCTTGCTTAGCAAAATTGCTTCTTCTATGTACAACTAGGTTAAGAGATCTTATAAAAATGGACATTTTAGAAAGAGAAGACTTATGAATTAACTACTAAGAAATAAGTGGTATCAGTATGAATATTCGATAGCTATAAGTTGGCCATTTTTGTGACCACTGGAAAGAAAAAGCTCTGCTGAAAACAGGTATTTTGCTAACACCCAGTCTATGCTTCCACTAACTTCACTTGATACTAGGAATATCACCACTCTGAGAACTGAAGCATACTGAGAACTGAGTACTGCTGAATGCCGTATGGCAAGGACTATGGATATGGTGTTTAAAAGTGCCTACCTGATTAAAATCCTAATAGTTTTGGGGTTTTTTTTAAAGAAGAGTTTCTAAGACTAAACAGATTCAGAAAAAACAAGCCTTTTATTTGCAAAAACACAACAAACAAAATAAACATCAAAAACTGCATTCAGTGGGCTAAACTGGATTCTGGCAACAGAGCAAAAGTCTCTGCTAACTAACGGGGCAGCAAAAATTCCATCAACTTGCCCTGATATGTGATTTTAATGAACAATTCATTTAGAACAGTTACTAATTGAGCTGCTCTATCTTTATCCCCAGCATATCAATTCCTTTTGCAACAGGGAACACTTGGTGGTTATGGACTTGCACAAACTGAGGGAAAAAATGGACAAAATGTTCACATGAGAAATGACTGTATGAACTGATGAGCTGGGAGAAGAATGCATGGCAAACAGAGAAGTAGTTTGGGACTCCCCACGGGATAATTTATCATTTATTTTAATTGTTAGCAATCATGGAACATTATTCAGAAATTGTATCTGTAGCCAAGACTGTACAAATCTGCCAGTGCTGAGGGGGAAAGGCAGCTCTGCAAGTGCCAATAGGTGTCCCCCAGCCAACTCCAACACATCCAGGTCTAATTATGTTTTTCAAGGAAAGGATGTTCACAACTTACACTGTGCTCTCTAAACATGCAACAGGCTTCCTTGTTGGAGGGAGGAAGGCCACCCATCCCATCAGCTCATGACCCCCTGCCTGGGGGGCACAGCATCTGCCCTCAGACAGGTTTCCATCCCACACAGCAGTAGCCAAAGGTTGACTGTGGCTATTGAGGGGCAGATGAATAGCATTGAAAAAAGCCAGAGACAGAAAATCTCATTTCTGTGAGACAGAAGCCCAAAGGAATCATTCCCACAAGCATGAACAGACAGTGGAATAAGCCCAGTCTAGTGTTTCTTTTTCTGTCCTGTCTTCCCTTTACATTGCTGTTTTTGTTTTTCCCTGCAGAACTGAGAGGCAGCAGAAATAAGGCCTTCATGACTTAATCTTTTTGAGTCTTAAGAATACACTAATTGCCCAATTGCCAGTGATTTTTTTCACAAAAGCCTTTTTATTCTTATTTCCTTCCTCACAGCAAAGTAAGCAGCTGGTTTAGAGCAGAACAGAGGCTGGTGGTTGGTGCCAGCTGGAGATGATCATTCTCGAAGCCTCCCTTCCCATGTACTCCCTTAAACACTTTCTATCCATTTTAAAAACACATAGCATAACTTCATCATGGACACTTGCAGTCATTAATGGTCATAATTTTTCCTAGTATGTATTGAAAGTCAATTTTCAAAAGCCACTGGTATTTTAAATGACCCTCCTTGAGGCACCCTAAGCTGGGTTCCTTTTCCAGCTGCATCATCACACCTCCTGCAGGGTACCTGAACCACCAGGTACTTCTGGACATCGTGGTCAACACAGGTTTTGGGTCACAGATTATTCCCCACAGGTTTCGGAGTTTTATGAAAGCTTAATGGAGGATTTTAAAATGTGAAAGAAAAAAGTAAAAAAATGTACCCCGACTTTCAGAAAACCACAAATCATGACATTGTCCCATACTGTTCAGCCAGGAAAGGTCCCATATCTGTATAGCCAGGAAATGCTGGAAAATGACCCAGACAGGAGATAAGGGACCTGAGTCAAAAGGCTGGCACCAAGGCCAGCATTGACATCGTGCTCACTGCAGCTCACATTACCCTTCACTTAGAGCAGCAGAAAAATGCCTTATCTAAGCTACATCACTGCTATGGGGCAAGTTTCTTCTGCGTTGTGGAGGAGGGAAGGGGATGGGGAAGAGAGCATAAGAGTTGAGTGTATTAGAAATAACTTGGCCAGAACTCCCTCTGGATTTGGGATTTACCTTTGTTAGATTACAAGGACTACAGAACATGCACGACTCTAAAGCAGCACATGCAAAATTATACACACATGTACTCAAAAACTCACTGATATTGCATGACTATATTTTTTTAAATATAAATAATCATATGTAATATGATTGTTTATATATGAAGGTATCTGTGCACACACACACACATATAATAAAATATATATATATATAAAATAATAAAAATAAGCAAGGTTCTTTCCTTCTAGTATTTAATGATAGCTTTTTTGCTTAGAAGCTTTACACCACTATTTATATTGCCACTATACAATCACTAAAAAAACTGTTAATTGCCTATAGTGGTCTACCAAGCTTTGAAAAACTGTACTTTTGAACATGGAAAAGCCCAAATCAAAATTTCTATATTCTGTTTCCTTATACTAATTATACTGATTTTACCTGCACAATAACATCAAATTCCTTCTGTTGCTGCCAAAATTTAAGGAATCCTTCTTGACATAGTTCAGCTTTCAAGTTAAACTGAATCCTAATAAAACCTAATAAAACCATTCAAAAACTTTACTTTTTTGGAAAGATAAAAGCGAGGTCTTTCCCCTTCTCTAAGCACACATTACTTACACCAGACATACCTTGTTCTTTACCATTGCACACGGTAGTGATGCCATTTTCCACAGCACCTTCCCCATCTGAGCTTGGCCTCTCAAATGACAACTTCTGCAGGGGCAAAGAGATAGCTGACAAACAATGTTTGCACCTTCACAAAATCAAATGTCATGAGTCCCTTTAAAAATAGACTTACTATGAAATAGAACACACTTTGAAGCTCTCATCCACTTGGAAGAGAATTACAAGGTAACAAAAACTTCAGTTTTAGAGCCTTTAGAAACCCACAGAAACAATAAAATAGTATATATTTGACAGTGAATTAAAACCAGTGAACTATTCATATATATTCACCATAAATTTTAATGTCTTTCTAGACTCTAAATGTTGCAATAAAGAATTACATGCATCAGATATGAATAGGGTAAAAGCTGTATCTTTAAAAATGCTTCATACATACATTTGCAATTACAACTTATCAGAAAATAAGTGTATTCCTACAAGGTTCTTCAGTACTTTCAATATGTGCAAGAGAGGTTTTTGAAATAAATTTTTAGCACTGATTATTCTGTAATGGTTATGGCATGAGGTCTGGGTTGAAGTAGATAGAGCTTATGACAGCACAGTTTTGATGACCACATTACTCAGAAGTGGTGAAGCCATGAAGTAGACGTACAGATTATCACAAAAAAGAATGGATGACAAGATAAATTACACATTTTCATGGCATGCATTTTAGGAAAAAAATCCTATTTTTCAACACTTTAAGTTATTTTGTCAATACTATGCAGGCGTGTGCAACCATGCAAACACAACAGCTTCTGCCTGTGAAACCAGGAAGTCTGGGCTGTCCTGGAACAGTTCTCAGGATCAAAACAACAATTCCACAGACAGTGGTGCACTTCCTCCAGAGGGGTGGCACCTGCCATTAGTAACTGGGTGATGAAGCCTCTGTCAGCGGGATTTTTAAGCAGGGGCTGCAGAGAGACTTGCTCACATGGATGCCTTCATGGAGCAGGGGCTTAAACTGGTGCTGGTAATGCACCAGTCATTCACTGCAAAGCTGCTCACTTCCCTCATTCCTGCTCTCACATCCTGCTGAGTCAAGGCAGTGGAGTAGCCAAGTACCACATGTGAGTAGCCAAGTTTCTCTATTGAGACACGAATGCTTGGAAGAGTCTGCCAAAACAGTGACCTCAGCATGCCCAGGGAGCTCTTCAAGGACTAAATTCCCCAAAAAAAGAGACTTTCCCTTAAAACCCTGCTATAATCTTCATCTATTCTTCCTCAAGAGTGACACCCCTGCTTGCTCTTTGCGTTTGTTGGAGAGCATGTCTGCATCTCAGCACACGTATCAGACCCATTAATCTGCACCCTTCTATGGCTGAAGAGAAGCTGGACCCAAGCCAGCCTGCTGGTTGTTCATGGCCAAACAAACTGACATGGCAGAAACTTCAACTCTGCAGGATGTGTGCACATATCCAAACAAACCAACAATACAGGGACTGTGTGCCTGAAACAGGAACACGAGGCAGGAAGGATTTACATCCAGTGCCTACCAGTGAGTAATCAGGAAGAATTTTGCATTTGCCATTTTGATAACCTTACCTTTTCCAGCTCCACTTTGTGTACTGGAGAACTAGACAATGGCCCATCAGAGTCTACAGCTCCTGTACAGTTGCTGCATACATCTTTTATAACCTTAGGAGACAAGGCAAAATTTATTAATTATTCACAAAATACAAATCCGAGAGATTAGAAATTATATATGGATGTGAAAGGAGATGGGAAGGAGAATCACACAGACATTTACTCTGTTGGCAGGTGTCAGGCAGGCTGACACTACAACTTCTCCATGCTCCCTCCCCAAGTCATTTCATATATGACCTGAAGGAGACATAAAGTCTAGAGGTGAAAGGTTTCAGTTTCTAAACAGACTAAACTCCAAGGCTCCATTAAGTGAAGAAACCAATAACACTGCTGATTTCCATGAGCTAATTTGCAATATGAACTCAGCTGACAACACCAAACTAATTTCATTACAATGATGAGAAAATGGGAGCCAAGGTACCTCAAGCCAACAGCCAAGAGTTTTGTATAATATACTACACAGATGCTCTTTTCTTGCTATCAGAGAACTAATGAAGTGCTGATCAACATAGAGTTAATACTACACAGTGGTATTTTGGGGCATTTTTGTATTATAATTGCACATTAACTTAAGAGTTAAAGGTCAAAGTAATTGTAAATATGTTTGTAGCAAATGGAAGTGGCATTTCTGTTCTAAAAAATTAAAGAAAAATCTTGAACTGGGAATTTGCTAATATGTTGATGGAATTTTAAGAACTTAAAAATTTGAAATTACATAAATGTAAAAATACACAATGAGTAAATATGTTTGATGATTCCCCATGGCCATACCTAAGGTATTTATCTCTTGTGAGGTTACCACCAGCCCATTATCATCCTGAAACTGCTTGTGCTGATGAGAACAGGCTCTCGATCCAAACTCATGCTGAGTTTCAAACAGAACAATTTTGATGTGGAAACTACTAAAAAGCAAAGGATGGCACCAAACAGTCCTTTTCCAGCACTCAAGCTCCCTTTAAGAGTGCAGCTAAAACAAATCAAATGTTTATGAGCTTACTAAGACCCTTATGCTATTCAAGAGCACATCATAAATTACAAGCATTAAACACCATAAAGAAAGGAAGAGCACCACCCCCATTTTACAGAGGGAGAACCCAGGAACAAAAGAATGATGAAATCACTCACTCAATGACACACAAAAAAATCTAAGCAAAGCTGGGAGATGAACCCACACTTTTATTTCTGAGCTGGAATCTCAAAACACTTCAGCATCCCCTCCTGACTGTCTGACCTATCCTGTATTTTGTTCCGGAAACAAGACCAGCATTTCATGGCACTTGGTGTCCTTTCTAACACAAAACGTAGATGTATCTGTGGCAGAGCATTTGCACCTCGGAGTTAAAAAAAGCCTTGAGCTCCCCAAAATCATAAGATTTTTTTTTATGTGTCTGTTTTTTTTTTAGATCGTCGGTCCTCCGTATGGTGTAAATACACTGCTGTTTTCTTCCTAGAGAAATGTGACAGTACAGTTTCTGGGAACATTCATTTCTGTCTCCTGTATGACCCTGATTCAATGGCTTATGTTTTCAGCATCTGCTCACACCACACAGTTAGTTAATTTTGGCAAAGGCAGATTGTAATGGGAGTTACAGACAGAACAGAGGGAAATGATTTGGCAGCACTAACTCAATAGTATGTGCTAAGTCATGCACTCAACTAAATCCGGTTCTTATCATACCCCACATACTTAAGGAGAAGCTGAAGTGTTTAATTGGGTTGTAATTAAATTTTGATTTTAAAAATGGCATATTGTCAAAAGGGAGTTGGTGGCAGGATCTAAAGTAAATGCATATTCAAGGGTCCAACACCTCATTTGGGTTCAAAAGGCTCACTGGCAAAGACTTGCTCATCACCTTCTATGTGTAATGTGATTGTGTTCAATGCACAGCACAAAACTTGTTCTTCTCCACCTCACCAGGATGAAATGCCTTTAATATATAATGGTTGCCTGGATGCACTCTCTATAATTACGTTTGCAGACAGCTGCCATTAAAAATCTGGTTTTCACATGCATATAGCTTTAGCTCAAAATTTTAAGGATAAAACATTCCAGCAGTATTGCCAACTTGCATAATTTCAATCACAAGACTCTAAAGTTCTTGTCAGTTTTTTCTATGTTCCATCTTCTGGAGCCATATGAAAACAAAAGATCACTATTTTCATTAAAAAGTAATTGTGGGTGAGAATGAGGAATGGAGTTCAGCAAAGTTTTATCCACTGTAATGAAATGTGTATGAATGTATCTCAATAGCTCTAAAACCAGATAGGGAAAAAAAAGGAATCCCCAAAAGTGTTATTTTAAATAAAATGGCATCAAGTGGAAGGCTGCACTGAGAATACCTTGTAATGGCAAATATTCCATAAATAGTTTAAGTTTCCTCACACATTAGGGAAAGGATATAATTCTCTCTTTCTCACCACAAATGCCTTTGTACATTACATGTACACACAAACAGTGTGATCTGCCAGGAAAATCAAACTGAGGTCACAAACAGACTATCTATTCAAATATTGAAAATGTAAGAGCAAATTTAATCAGAAAACTGACAACTCCTGTATTTCTTTGGATAGCCTCAAAACTAAATGCATTTAAAACAATCTTTTGTTACTCCATTGTAAGAATCTTAAGTACCACAATTACCATTACAACGTTACGATTAGCAGACTTCAGAACTGCCACTTTCAAATGCAGACCTGGAAAAAGCTTCTGCAACCTGAACTGTATTATTATTCCTTATTTATAGAATTATAGAATTATAGAATCATTTTGCTGGAAAAGGCCCTTAAGATTGAATCCAACTGTTAACTCAGCACTGCCAAATGCACCACTAAGTCATGTCCCTAAGTGCCACATCTACACAGTATTTTAAACATCTCCAGGGACTGACTCCACCACTTTCCTTGGCAGCCTGTTCCTTTCAGTGAAGAAATTTTTCCTAATATCCAATCTAAACCTCCCCTGGTGAAACTTGAGATAGTTCTCTCTTTTCCTGTCACATGTTACCTGGGAGAAGAGACCGATCCTCACCTGGCTACAGCCTTCTTTCAGGGAGCTGTAGAGAACACAAAGATCCCCCCTGAACCTCCTTTTTTCCAGGTTAAACAGCCCTAGCTCCCTTAGCTGCTCCTAATCAGACTTGGGCTTTAGATCCTAAATCCCCAGGTGGATCAGGATATATATCAGAGTACACCATTGAGTGCAGTGACGTAAGGCACAGAGGGGAAATATCTGTAGGTAGGAAGCTGGAAAGATTCCCTGCCCTGAGCCATGGGTGAAGTCAGTGGAATTTCTGCCACATGGTGTGTCTGGAATATTTCTCTCTTTAAAACTATCTTACTACAGAAGCACTAATATTTACTATAAAAATCTTCATTCCTTTATTCACCTACAAATTTCTATAATTCCTGTATCTTATTTTAAAAGACACACCAAGACGGGAGGTAAAATACTTGCCCAATATTTATTCTTTATTCTGACCTGCGAAGTCAGAAAATGTAAATTAGATTCTTCTGGCTACTTTAAAGTTCCAAGCTCCAGCTACAAAGCACCGGCTCTGTAGTAGTTAGTAGTAAACCAGAAAGCCAGCTGCTTGTCAGCCAGTCCCTGCCACACAGAAACCAAACAAATTCTGAATAAAAGTACATTTGTACGTAGTTCCTTATGGTGATCTCTTTGGGACCCGTTAAGGAATAAGACTAAATGTCCTGTGCTTGAGGAGCTTGCAGAGCTCTCTCCTGGTGGATACCATGGATGAGCTCAAGCTACAGCCTCCCTACCACACGGATGTGATTACAGCATTTTGTATCATCTTGTGTTCTCATGAAACTCACGTGAGCTCCGCACACTTTTCATATGACTGAATTGAAGACACAAATCTCACAGCCTGACTGCACATTTGCTTTACTTTATGTATCCGGCCAGAAATCCAGCCGGCCACCCACTCACTTGTCCCCCTCTGCCCACATGTTTCACAAACACTGGAATTGCTAGAAATGGGATGGGCTGCATCCCTTGGTTCTGCCACTTAATTCTGGAAATAGGAATATGGCAAAGCTGAAATCTGCTTAAGTACAACAGAGCAGAGGGAAAAGGGTTTGGCTCCAGATGTAAGTCAGTATTTCCCATTCCTGAAACACTCCTTTTTCACTGCTGGAAGAGCACTGACTTTCTGGGACTCTCTGTCATTTTGGCATGACTAAATCCTCATCTTCTCTTTCTTGTGGACTGTTTCATATGACATATATTAGTGTCAATACCCTCCTCCTTAGGAGAGCAGCACAACTCCTCTTAGTGTTTTGCAGACAAGAAATGCCCCAAGGAGTTTACCTAGAGGAAAATCTTAGGCGGGAAAGGCAGAAATTATTCCCATCATAGCTTATGCTTTAAGTCTCAAAAAGAAACCTTCTGTACTGGAGAGCATTATTCTCAGGCATCCCTTAGACTGGAAAGATTAAGATCTTACTGCCATTTGCCGGAGCAAAGTGAGGATGAGATTCTGGCAGACTAGCAGTCAGTAAGCCTGTCCTTAGTGCTTGTGCATCCCCTTAGAAACACTTTTCTGACTTACTCAACTAAGACAAGCCCTGTACCATTTCTCCTGAATTATTGCCATGAAGTCCACTGCCATAAATGGCTGCTGGATCAGGCAGAGCCCAGGGAGGAGGCACTCCCCAGAGGCTGAGGAGGGTGACAGGAGGCATTGCTGCCCTATGCCAGAGGAGCTGCATCCCCAGCCTGGGTGGTGCAGAGATGCACATCACACTTTAGGCTAGTGTGTGATTTAAATAATTAGGTGTAATTTAAATAATTTTCCATCCAAAGCTGTGAGTAGGAGAGAGGAGGAATAATATCTAGTGGTGGGAGTCCCAGACCTCCTGGCTTCTGCTCTGACTGCGACAGCTCTCATTTGTGATTTTAGCCAGGAAACCCAAAAAATAATTACCACTGAGAAAACAAATAAATAGGATATTTGTGGTTCTGTATTTGTGGGTGGTTTGGTTGGTTTTTTTTTTTTAATTTACATATACATCTGGTTCTTTTAATTGATGTATTGTTTTCTACGGTGCTGGTCACACACACACACACAGACTGGCTCAGAGTCAAGCTGGGATCGTCTGGCTCTGCCCACTGGCAGAGTCCTGCAGACTGGCCAAAACTCCCATGTGCAGTTTGGTCCTTCACCTCTGCAGGTGAGGCCCTAAATAGCTCTTATGCAAACTCCCTGACCTTTCTGTGACTTGAACAGAGGTATTTTAAACCATCTGTTTGAGACTACAGGGGTGTAATTCCCGGGAGGTTTAATTTAGTTTGCACAGCCTTCACTGCTGGTCATGATGGGCAGTGGATATAAAGAACCTGGCCTGACTGTCTTGGGTGATAGCACATTCTTTTAAGTTTCTTACAAATTAACAAACACTGCATGGAAATCACTAGTACCAAGTATGCATCCCCAAAACCATTTTTTTTTGTCAGTTTTAGGGCTTGACCATTCAGCACTTGATTCTACTTAAGTACAAAATGCAGATGATAATCTCTTTGGGGAGCATTACATAAGCCAAAAAAGAAATGCTTGAAGTGTTGAAGATCTTTAGCTGGAAATCCCCACAGAAAGCAAAAGCAGCCACACAACGTTAACAGTTACAAGCTCAATTTTATGCTGATATAAATTGGCTAAAGAACAGCTCTGTCAGTAGTTTACTCCTCAGTAAAACTGTCCACATAAAGACTGGAGGCCAGAAGTTACTTGACTACCTTCACTAAACCCAGGGCAGTGAAAAAAAGAGATGTTTTCAAAGACTTTCATGAGAGACAACATGCAGTTAATCAGAGAGAAAAACTGGGTAGGTCAACCAGTTAAACAGCCCTAAAAGGAATGTTGCAGGGCCTTTGGATGACTGGATACAGTCCCAATCATGATTTTATTCTCTCTTCAGGGCAAAACATCCCCCTTATTATGACAAGTTCAGAACTGGCTAAGCATTGTCAAAATGATACATGAAGAAATGTCTCCTTATGGCTGGAAGATTCACAGCTCAATTACACACCCTCAGCTAGAGAGATTGCTGCACAGTGGCAGAGCACCATAAAATGAAGAGAAGTTAACAAAGGGTGCCTAATGTTAGGGAAAAAATTAAAATCAAGGCCAGTACTCCAGAATGATGGATTGCATCTCATGCATGATAAATCAGAAGGAATTTATCTTCTGATAATTTATCTTCTGAATTTATCAGAAGGAATGCAGGAGGAATGTTAGGAGGAAGAGAAGGCCTTGGGACCAGTCACTGTGACCATTTCCTTCTTCTACCAGTCTTCTACAACAAGTTACCTCAACTTAATTTTTTTGGCATCCATGCATTTTTAACATTGAGTGCAGTTTCTGTGGCCTAGTCTGAGGGTTCTGTACACAGAGCACATTCATCTGTACAAACAAAGCCACTGAACAAGCATCTTCTTGTAAGGTCATGGTCTTACTAGTCCTTTTATTTTTAATGCAGCATTTCCCAGGGATGCTGACAAATAAGTGTAGTTTTACCAGTCTGGTGGATGTGCTGAGACAAACAGGAAAATGTCAGACCTTATGTGACCACAAAAGGGTGCACAGATGCACATATACTCAAGCACGCATGGAAAAAGATCATTTTTGGGTCAGAGTGTGTAACTGCACACATTTTTTTCATGTACATTTTTGTGGAAACATTTTAGGACTCAAGTCTGGAAAATTCCACCGCTTTTTGTTGCCCACCATATAACTGAGATGATCTCAGCTCTAGCCTGAATTTATACTAGCTTTGCTCCTTCCTGTGAAATCTTGACAGGCTCTTTGGTGACATCAGCTATCTGTTTTCATCAAGCATTTGTTAGCTGGTAAATCTGAAACTCCCTTTGTGGTTTCCAGTCTAGACTTCAATTTGCACTATGTTTATCAGCTGGGCCTTCTTTGGTGCCATCTTTACAAAAAAAAGTTCTAAAGTATTCTGCATTGATTTCGAATTTGTCTTCTAATAGACATTTTAAAATTGTTTACTTAAAAAACATATTCTGTACTGATTACATACATGAATTGGAAAAAAAAATTGGTTTTGCTTTCAAAGGACAATCTGGCCTCCAAAAACATTTTGAGCTTTTTAGGATCAAGTGTAAACTTTAATGTGACACTTAACATTTGAATTCATGAGAACCCATTGCTCCTGGGTGATAACCTGCCTCAAGTGGCCCACACTGGTGCAGTATCTTTGATCAAGAAAGTATATTATGCTCTAAAAATGTGGTTGCAGAGTCCTTTCTCATTGGCAGTCTCTGGATCTGCCCATTTTATTAACTACAGAAATCACATGAAAGGGACAGAGCACTGGGAAGGACCCTGGCCCTCAGTCATGACTGACTGACAGGCTGTGAAAGCTGAAATCTCCCAAGATGAAGCAGTGGCGTCTTTCACAGTGTAAAGAATGTCCTACACAAAGCCACACATGATTTTCAGAAGCTAATTTTGAGTAAGGCTTGAATGATCAAAACATAATTGCTTACATAATAATAAAAAAATCCTTAAGTTCTGGTGTTTTTTAAAAAATACAGAAAGCAATGCTTATTTTATTTTTCCAAAGGCCATACCTCTTTTGGAAAACACTGGAGCTGTTGCAAGAGCTGCACAGATAATTTCTGGTTAGCTGTGGGACAGGCAATTAGTACTGCAGAAGCAAAGGGCTGAAGCAGCATTGAGGACTTGGACATTGAGTACAGTAACACTGCCATGTACTTGAAAGATTTCATTAACAGAGAGCTCTGCAGCATGAAGGAGCTAAATAAAGTGCTGTCAGACGGTCTCCAAATGCTTTGCAGACACGCAGAATACACAACTGTGTGACCATGCAACTGCACAAAATCCCTCTTTTTCTTCTCATTTTGAAGCAGCAGGAATGCATCTGGGATATGGAAAAATCTAGTAGTGCTCTGTCTGCCCGTGTGGGGATGCTTTATATACAATTTAAAAAAATAAAACAATTTTTATGAAAGAACGTCTGATAGATGCCAATGAATTCAGCATTACTAAACCCGAATTTAGAACAACACAGGAAATAAGGGTGCAGTTTCTATGATCTAATTACAGCGGAATTCCCTTGGAAGGGAATATGACTTATGAACTTCTTTTCATTCCAATCAGTGGTTTTGAAATGCTAGCTGAACTAGTGGGACACTTGCATGACTTTAAAACTTAGAACAAGATACTGATGTTAGAAGAAGCCTAACAAATACATGGCTGGGATTAGTTGCTATTAAAAATGACAATAGAGGGAGCATTTTCTGAGCTAGGATATAAAGTCACAGTCAAAACCAAACACACATAAACCGCAAACCCCCAAAAGGTATATTCAAATATTGCAAAATAGGAAATTGCAGATTAATTTTCCATTTAGTACATTAGCCCACAGCAGAATTTATACTGCTTAAGCTGCATTTTATGTCTCCCTCTTCTGCAGAAAAACTATCTGCCATCAGGAAATTCCTATGTGTTTAATTCAATTGTATTTGGAGAAATACAATTTATTCTTAGAAAAATAAGTACCATATAAGGTTAGATCAGAGCACAGCATGGAGAGTGCCTGATGAATCTGATGCATTCAGACTTACACATGTATTTAAAAGGCTGGATTTCAAGGTCTTAAAACAGCTGCTACTGCAACTGCAGTGATAGTTTCCCACACTACTTCACTGACCTCCACCTTTGAGACTGGCAAAGTCCAACATAAATACTAGTAATCTGGTAAGGATCTGTAACTGCAGCCCTTGCCTTGAGATTTTCCATGTTTGCAGACATTGAACAGAGAGGAATGGAAGATGACAAAATCCCATTTTCTCAGAAGTCTGCATTCCCAGGACAAACCATAACAGACGATACATTGCTAAGCCAGAATTAGGAAACTTGAATGGCTTTTGGGAAGCTGAAGGATTTTTCTCCATCCTGAGCAATTCTAACAGGTATCTCCTCAGAGAATCTCCTTTTTAAAAAGGTGACACCATGTCAAAAATAATATGGGCGCCAGCTGCCTCCACCTGAGGGAATTTGAACCTTCCACTCACCACAACTGTGCCCCAACCACCAGATCTTTCTAAAAAATGAACTGGAGAAGAAGATGGAAGGGAATTTGCCACCTCTGCCCTCTGTGCCAGATTATTGTGCTGTTAGTAGTGAAAACCATCACAGCAGCAGCACTGGGGAATTCCCTGAGGAATTGCTTCGAGGCCTGAACTTCAAGTCTATATTTCTGCAGTCCCAAATTAGATGGGATTTAAGTGGTCTGGATTTGTGTGGAAGTTGCTGTCTATCTCTCAGTTTAACAGCAACTGAGCTATGTGAACACTCTGTGGGTAGGAAAACTCCTGGTCAGAAAAGCCCCCTTACCTTTAGCCACTGTTCTGCCTGCTCCTTGCTCTGCACTGCCAGAACCAGGGCATCCGCTCCTTGGTGAGAGATTTTCAGCTCATGCTTCTTCTTTTTGCTGTCTTTGGGAATATAGGGGATACTGCAATCATTCAGGAACAGTTCCATCTGGGGCTGCTGGTCCTTGGAGCTTTTGTAACACTAAATATACATACGGAAAGTTCCAGAGTTAGATATTATCTTTCTGAACCTTGGGGGAAAGCTCTTATTACATAGAAATGCTATATTTTTAATTCATAAAACTTTGCATATATTTTACACATCCCTTTACCACAAAGCACAGAGTTCAGCCAGAGCGAACTCATCCACTCTGTAAAGCAAAATTATTTCCAGACTGACAATAATAGATGTCTTTTATTGCAGGACAGGTACAACATATGGAGAGCATTAAGCGTCTCTGCATTATCCTTATGACTCAACCTTGAGCTTGATCAGGTAGGAAGAGGGTGACCTAGGATATCTGCTCATATGTAGCAGCAGAATAAACTTGTAACTTAACAATTTTATAGTCCAGATGTTTACCTTGCCCTCCAGTGACAGACCAGCATATGAAGGCAAATCTACATCAATGCCTACGCACTGCAATTGCAAAGACACTGGCACATGCCTTACTCATTTGTTCATTTTCTTGAGATAAGTAAAAAAAACTTAAGGGAAAGTGGGTAAAATCACACTTTTTCAGTTAATACAGTCTAATAGCCCCTGCACAAATTTCCATGTTACTTCATTTTGTAAGCTCCTGGCTACAGTGATGTACTTACATTTTTTCCCTCATTAGTAAATGCTGTTAATGAACAGCTACTCCATGCTGGGTCACTGATGACCTGTTCTCTGTTGGAACTGAGATCTGAAGACAGAGCGTTCCCTCTTGACATCACTTGTCCTACAGACCCAGCCTCCATTCCCACCTTCCAACACATCAGTACAGCTGAGGCTCCCAAAGCTGTTGCAGTGCCAGACTGCAGAACA
>WEZZ01034026.1:19040-34830 GCA_013400585.1 Chloropsis cyanopogon | reverse complement strand
GAAGTCATACTGACTGAACATAGCACACTCCAAGTGAACACTGATCGTAGGGCACGGGAGACACGCAAAGAATAGCCCTGCCCTCCCCGCCCCAACACACAGCATTTTACAGCCCAGGGCTTTTTAGCAGGGAGAACATGCAGAAGTGTCACAAGTTCCAGCTCTCTGCTGAGAGGTACTCCCAGCCTTACCTCCAGTTGGTCACCACCTGCAGTACATTGTTGCAGAATGGAAGTATGTTTATGGGGCACAGAATTCATCTTCTCTTTATGTCTAGATAAAATTATCACAGAGCAAATTATTTTTGCCTACAGCCCGTCCTGGAAAGGTTTTGTTTGCACATTGCACAGCCTACAATATAGTCAGGAGAACAGTCACTATTTTTAGTGCCAGTTACTTACTGTCACAGGATACTTGTTCTTTAAATTAGATAAATTGACTAGAGTCCACCCTTGCTTTTGGCCTCTGGGCTTAATTTCATCAGAAAGAAAAACAAAGCATCTTGAAGTGTATTCTGATATAATTAAGGTATTGACTTCAGTGATAACATTAGTTTAAATCAAAAAGTATTACCCCTCCAGATTCATTTCCATGAACAGTTCAGAGAAGGTACAATAATTCATGAACAATGTCACTTTTCAACTCATTGAAATGATTTTCATATGTAAGGAAAGCAAAAAATCAGTAACAATGGGGGAGCTGAGTTGACATCTTGGAGTAAAGCAATTCCAAAAGGAGGAACAAAAACTTCATCATAATAAATGTAAATGTTTGATCTACCAGTGTATTACGAACAGTGTGGTTTTCACAAGCTATACAGTCCTAGATTTGAAAAAAAACTTGTCTTGGATATTATCATCTAAATGACATTATTAACTGAGTATGAACATGACACCATTGTGTTAGTGAGATAAAAACTTCTAAAACACTTCTACTCTATGGTTTTAAATTTGCAGTGATTAGCTTATTTGATCTTACAAGGAAGTAGCAAGGTCTTGAGAATTTCCAGTCCCTGAAATAATACATTGGTTCACTTCAAGGCTGAATCCAAGACAGTATCCAGCAGCAGAATCTCACAACAAATTTGTGCAACATAGTCCCTCTACAGTATCATGCTTATCCACTGTTTCTATTACACAAGAAAAAAAGCAAACCAGGATAAAGACATTTCAATGTTTCAAACTCAATATAAAGCTTACTGTCTCAACAGATATGTCAGATAAAAAATGAATATAAACATGTAAGAATATATTAAAAAATAAAGACAAAGAACAAATGCTGGAATGACCTGAACAAGCAACACTCCCCACCAAACATCTGGACACGACAAACTCTGAGGAAGTTACTGCATCAGAATCCAGATTTTGCAGCTGTCGTATAATGAGTTGAACCAAACCTTTGGATCTGATCATATCCGAGTTTTAAAGATGTTTGGATTTGGGCCTTAGTTTGGAGCTCTGGCTGAGTTACATGCATGTCTCTGAGCAAGTAAAATGATTGAGCTTTGTAAAAACCAAAACATTTTGAAAGATATTAAGAGGTGCTTTACCATATTAGGGAACTGGATCAACTAATTTTAGATTTTCTTATTTAGAACTTATTTGCCTATTCACTTAGGCAAAATTTTAACTGTGCACTCTCCACTAGTCACACAAAATACACATGCATTATGTGTCAATAAGTTCCACCTTTTATATGACAAAGAAGTACTGGACTTTGAAGAAGTAACAAAATTACTTCTATCAGTTTTGTTTGCATACAGTATTGCATTGCTTGGTAAGCACAAAATACCATCTACTGAGATGCTCACTTCTTCATAGCATGGTTTCTCACATATCACTCAGAATTCTTGACATTTTTTAAGACATCTGGAAATCCTGAAGATCTCTGGTATTCATCAGAATATCTTCTTTTGAAAGATAAGAGGATCTTTTTAATTTGAATAAAAATCTGAGTAAACAACACTTCCTTTTTTCCTTGTTTGCCACACACTGTTGTATTGCACTAGGTGGTGTGTTTGTTATATTGCACTGGGTGGTTTGCTCTGTATCACAGGGTTTGTTCTGCACTCCCCACGTTCTGTGTTGTTGGCATCCCCCCAGGTTGGGTCCTCCCCTCGCCCCTCCCCATCGGTTGTATCCCATTGGTTACGGTTCTGTTCCTCCCCCTCCCTTCCCCTGGGTTTAAAATCTCCCACCATCAGATGTTTGTTCTCTTTCTTTTTCCCTGGAATTTGTTCTGCTAATATACTGCAGGACGGTGGTCCTGGGAGAAGGAACCTCCTCATCTTTGTTATTTGTCAGCACCTTGCATCTGTGGGACTCCAGCTTCTGCTCCTCAAAGATTCACTGTCCATTAAGGAATTTCCTGAAGTACGCTGTTTCCCATTCCTGTCGGTAGCACGGGTTTGGAACCTAGCCAAACTGACCCTGAGAGGTGCAGGAACCTGAAAACACACACAGCAATTCATTTTGTACCATAGAAATATAAGCTGTGGCCTTCAAATGCCACTGCTTTTAAAGATATTTTAAGTGTTCCGTTTATATAATGTGAGATGAAGACACTGAGACAAAAAGGACCTGACAGCAGTTTTTCAGAGAATAATTATTGCAAAACAAAGTCTGAGTCCCACTATAATAAATGTTGTACCTGTAGATGCACACAATAAAGAGAGCTGGCTTAAAATACTGGCCAAGGACCAATAGAAAAGGTTAAGTTTTTGCCACAAAACAGAGGCCCAGCATCTGCTTATACTACTATTTGCTGTTTCTCTCCCTCTTTTTTTTCCTGCCACTTCCAAAAATAACCGCCCAACTTGAGCATTCCCTGTTTCCCTCTCTCTGTAAAGAAAAAGCCATGTATCAAAATCCAGAGATCTGTCAAATGCTTCTGATATCTGGCATTCCCCAGCTGCATGGGCCCTTGCCCTCTTTCCTTGGGTAACACACACATTGTACATGTGCCTCACAGCACCCAGAACCTGTGTTTCAGAAGTAGCAGAAATAGAAGTGAACTACCCTTTACTGCTGTTCTACAGGGGGCTGAATGACACCTTCACTAAGGAGATACATTGCTAAAACTAGTCAGCTGCAGTTAAAAACCCAGAGCACCAGTGTTTATTTATAGAAAGCTTCACCCAAAAGGGTGAAGGGCAGCATGTGACATCCAGTTTTTTTTCTCTCAGTGGAGAATTTTGGGATGTAGAATTTCCTTTTCATACAGGATATTTTCTTGTCTTTTGTGATTTTTCAGAGACGTGTATCAGAATGCACTCCATGAAGATTAGGCATAACTGCCATTCAAAAATAGAACTCTTAAAAATAACTGGATCCAAGTTATTGTTGGAAATGCTCCTTTTTAGCTGTTGACCCCTGCTTTTTTTTTTTTTTTTTAATACTCTAAAAAGCATTTGGAAACCTTCTAAGTGTTTCAAGCTTCTATGAGGACAAGAAACATACTTAAAAGATTTCTCATATACCCAGTCACATGCAAGTATTAGAGCTTTTTAAATGAAGCTGGAGTTATTGCAAGAAATTCTTACAATGAACTTTGCCTTTTGCCTGCCCTGGTCAAGGGACCTGAAACAATGCCATGTAAAAAGCTACAAATGTAATTTAATTCTGGTTTCACTCCTCTGTGTCTACTATCAGTAATTATAGAAAAATCAAGTCTTTATCAGCAATGTAAAATTGGATCCTAAACACACTACTGCCTTCTTCATCTTTACACATCCTTCATCACACACATGTGAATTATATTTAAAACCAGTGTTAGGAAGTTCTATATGAACATAGACTTCTTATATAGATTGAAATTTTGGTGTGAGCCAAGATGAGTAAATGCAATCGCAGTACTGAGACTTAAAAAAGAGCAGTGAACCAACTATTTAGCTTCCTCAGATTTTTCAGTCAGTCAGCTCAAGAGACTGGATGATAGCCACACTGAAGTGGAAATAGGATATCACTTACACTTATTCCACTGAAGCTTTATTTATATAAGTGAAATCCAGATCATCATTAATTATAATCAAGGTAAGAGAACAGATGTCTACACTGGCAGGGATCTCCTCATATTTGTTCACTGAAAGTGCTGGTAAAACAGATAGTAACTGCCCCTAGTAACTAGCCATTAAATTGCTCTACAGTTCTACCTAGCTTGCTATGTGGCAGACACAGAAAGGAGAAGGACAGTCAGGGAACGAATGTCTCTCATTTCTACAGCCTCTTAATTTTGAAAAGGAATAAATTCTGTTCAAAAAGAATCACTGGAAACCTTTAAGCAAGCAGCAGGAATAAATTCTTCAATTCATGTCAAATAAAAGGCTCAAATCTCACAGGCCTGGTAATAAAATCTATTGCTATGTACAGATAAACAAAAGGGCTGTTCCAAAGCAATTATAACAATCAAAATTCATTAACAGTCTTACTGGAAATTTAAGATTAGTAACTGAAGATTCAATCACACTCTTAGGTATAGCCCTAGAGTCCATGGTTGCAGCAAGTCAGTAAGACAATAATAGGTGTGGTTTTGTCCAGTTGTTGAATTAAAAAAAAAAAAAAAAAACCCACTGTATAAAAAAGGCTCAGATACAGGATTTCTATTCTGTGTGTCTCCACTGAACTCACAACACTTCTCAATAACCTACAGAAAAGTCAAAGCCAAATGAAGAAAATCCACAAGTACAAAGAAACATAGGAAGTAAGCAGAAAGGACAGAAGATCTCACAAATCTCACAGCTTCCTACATGGACTCCCACTTTGGTGAACCTCCCAAAAAATCCTCAGCAGGAAACCATGTTTTACACTACTCAGGAGAAAGAAAAAAATCACTATTTTTGTTCCAATTTGATCTAAAAAAAAAAAATCATTTCTTTACTCCAAACCCCATAGTTGGTTAAATCCTGAGGATAACAGTTGTCTCATCAGTCAGACACCAGATAAAAATTATTGTTGGTAGTCACATTTGGTCTACATTTACTTGACTTTCAGTGCAGTGCTTCACAGAAGTATGACAGTGCCCAACAGTCAATCTTTTAAGTGTTCACTGAGTGGGGCAAGGGAGGGAGGAAGTGAAAAAGGGAGGAAAGAGAGTCTTCTTTCCTTGGCAAAGAAATTACCCTCCCTAGCAACTAGCAGAAAACTCAAAGCACATATTATTAGAGCAAAGCCAGACTGCAAACAATCAGTAATCCAGGCTCTTTTCAGACTCCATCAGGTCAGAACAGAAACACAGGAAGTATTTTCCTCATTTATGTTGGCTGAAGCATGTAGCATTTTTCTTCACTTATTTGTTCTTGTGCCTAACCAGAAGATGAAATATAATAAGCAGATTAAAGAGGATTTTTATTGGAAGATTATGGGAGATTATTTTCTGGTGTTTTTAAGTGTGTTTCAAGTACTTCACTGACAGTTTTTAATTCTTCCTTTTAAAGCTGCTGGAGATAGAAGAGGTCATCAATTTGGTCACTACAGGATTTCAGTTCTGATATTGAACCAACTGCAACACTACATTAGGATTCAGTTTAGGTTTTACCAGTATAAATACACACATATTTGCCTTAAATAGTGCAAACAAATTGTGTATTATCCAAATTAATAAATCAGTGCATACTTTAACAATTTCTGTGTTTTTACAGCCACCAAAATAATTTTATGTATCAGGCTGGTACTCAGAGCAAGATGAATAAATGCTATGAATAAACGCTATCCCATAAACAGCAGGTTTTTACCAGGTTGGGTAATATTAATGATATTTGATTAGCAAGTGCTATTGAGGATTGCAGGAAGTACACATTTTGCACAGGTGCACATGGCAAATCAAATGAAATTTGAAAGGAAGATAGGAAGCCCTGTCAGATACTGCTCTCTTGGGTACCTCCTAGAGGAGATCAGGCCAGACAGACAATACTTCTGTGACCAATAAGGTTACAGGAGAGCTTCATCTCCTACAATGAGGAGGAGGAGAAAGGCTTCTCCAAGATCACAAGGAGATCTCCCTGCCTAGGCCAACAGCAGCCTGGCAGGTCTCAGGAGGCCCAGGACAGCAGACAGCAAGGGCATGCATGCTGCAATGCTGCAGAAAAGGAGAGAGAAGGCAGGCTGCTCTTCAGCTTCCTTGTTTGCACCAAGCCTGCCTGCCTGGCTGGGCCTGACAGCCCTGAAGAGCCAGCATCATCCTGCTGCAACGGAGCTTGCTGCCTTGTCCCATGTCTTTGCAGGATACCACAATATCTGTGGGGTAGCCCAGGACTTATGCTACCCTCCTTCCCCGGGCAATGCTGTCAGTGCTCTGCCTGTGAGGGGATATGCCTGGTCTTCTTCGCCCCACTCCCAGCTGCCACCCGTCTATGTCAGCTGAGGCATGGAAACACGTGATGCTTACTGCAAGCAAGGAGGTGAAATGGTGGGATGTCAAGCACGCCTAGAAACCAGGGCTGTGCAGAGCCCCATGGCCCTTTGCGAAAGTCCCCACTTGGAGATAAACATCTCTGTGCACAATTTCCTTATATTTTCAGTCAACCTCTTGCCATCTTGATGTGGGAGGAGACTGTGTAGGGATCATTGGAAAGCCTAATTTTATTAGAGTTTATAATTCTGGCAGTAATGTGAATTACAGCTGGTACCTGCTACAGCACCTCAGTGCAGATATGGATGCGGCAGATAAAGGATGTATCCCAAAGGTCAGCGACTGCTCTTGTGGGACAGGAAATTCCCAAAAAGGATCACTGTTGGAGATGGGTGGGTAAATTGCCCTGTCCTTCCAGTCCTAGGCAGTGAGCAAAAGAAGCAGCAACAGCAGCTGTCTTGCCTTCATAGACTCACCAGCTCTGGAAAACCCTGGCAGCTCTGGGACTCAAGTAAAGAGTCTTACCAGGTGCTGCTGGGGCAGCCTACAGTTGATTTGAGCTTTTTGTGGTAAGAGCCCTTCTCCTCTCTTCTGACCTGCAGTACATATAGTAGGGTAGCAGCACACAAGACCATGCTATTTTCACTCACTTTCCTTGCCTTAGTTCCTTGCAAAATCCTTTGGCATGGGAGGTAGTCCCTCCATCTAACCCCAGGAAAGAGTCATCAGAGCCTGGCAGCATTTGACGATTGTAATCCCCAAAGCATTCGCCCATTCTATTCAAATGGCACCTCAAGTCTGGAGACAGGCATAACCCTTCGCTTCTGCTTGTCCTTAAGGGAGCCACCATTCCTCAACCCTGAAATCCAAAGCACAGTCAGCTTCCAGCAGAATGCTGTAAACACAGAAACCTGTCTTTTGACAGGGTGATTTGCTTACTTCTGCTCTATATCTTTCAGCAGCAAATTCTCAAGGGAACGGTCATTTATCTCTGACTAGTTGTGGTGCATTCTGAATCTGTTTGGTTCATTCTGTCATCCCCTCTATTGCTTATGCTACATGGTTTGTTCCTAAGTTGTATCCTCCTCCCCAAACTGTCAATCCTATGTAATCCCTGCCCTATGTGATGTCAATCCTCCCCAAGACTGTCCCACTTTTCCAGAAAGTTCCTTGTCAATTATCCCTTCCCCAATACCCAATTGGATTGCATAACCCTTACCACTCCCCACCCATCCCTCATTGGTCAGTAGATTGTAAATTCCTATCCCTTTCTCCTCCCCTGGATACCTCCTATTGGTTGGATAGCTGTTCCTACCCCTGCATCCCTGGGGGTAAAAAACGCCCTGCACAGTTTGGAGGGACTGCTCTTTGCCCTTGTCCTCCTTTGCTTCTGGTATCCCACTCCTCCGGAATAAACCCTTCGGACCTGGACCAAGAGCCTCCCTCTTTTCCTTTCTCCCACACAAGATGAGCCGACACATCTCATTGTGCCGTAGAGCTCCGGCTGCTCTAAGCCACATCCTGAAGTATCTGACTCCTGGGGTGCGCCCACTCCTTGTGCAGTGCCGCTGCTAGCTGGGCTGAGCCAAGGGGCTTGGGTTTGGACTCTGGCACTGCATCACTGACTGATGTAAACTCCAAAGTCTAAAGCCAGATGTTCCACTGGGAACACTATACCTACTCTCTTGATTGCAGGAGGCCTGAAAACCAGTGTAATTTCTCAGTCTAGTATGTGCAACTTGGTGGTAGAAGCTTGGGCTATTTCCTCATCATCCATGTTTCTTTCCTCATTTGCCTTTGAATTTAATGTAGGAATAGGCGCATTGAGGTGGCCAGTTACATTGTTGTCCAACTAATTCACAGGATAGGGTGGGAGAGGGGTTGGTGGGTGGCTGCCCAGAAGTTCTACTGCTACTGCCCATTACTGGACTCTCTCCAGTACATCCATGTCTCTCTTATACTGAGGAACCTAGAATTGGACACAAGATTTTAGATGTGGCCTCACTAGTGCTGAGTAGAGAAGGATTGCCTGCTTCTGCCTGTTGGCAATCCCTTGCTTAATGCAGCCCAGGATCCCATTTATTTTCTTTACTGCAATGACACACTGCTGGACTGCTCCTGCCCAGGTGTAGAACTGTTACTTCTCATTGTTGAAATCTATGAAATTCCTGTCAGCCCATTTATCCAGCCAGACAAAATCCATGTGAGATGACAACATGACCCTCTGGTGTATCTGCCACTCCTACCAGCTTTGTGTACCTTTGCAGAGGACACATTCTGCTCCATGATCCAGCTTATTTATGCAGGTGTTAAACAGGACTGGACCAAATATTGACCCCTCACGTACTTTGCTAGCTATTGGCCTCTAAATACAATTTATACATAGAGAACAATAAAGTATTTCCAGACAGCCAGCACCACTTCACCTAGGGCATGTCTTGACTGACCAACATGGTGGTGGAGAGATCTTGCCATCTGTGGTGAAGTAACTCTATCTGTTGGGTTGTACATTTTCTGTTTGTCATATATGTATGTATATATATATGTATAAGTTGGTTCATTCCTTTGTGCCCCTAGCCATTTGGTTTCATCCAAATGTCAATCTCTGTATCCCCTCCTGGGACTGCATGTCAATCCCCTTACCCCTCCTTCCCTGTACCGGCCCATCACCCAGGTCCCTGCCTTTTCCACCAGAAACTTCTACAATGACTGTTAGGTGATAGGGCACTGTCCCTGGATCCCTCCTACATCCTTCCCTGATTGGCGAGGTCACATGTCTATCATCTCCTTCCCCCCTCCTTCCTTAATACTCATTGGTCCAATGTAACCCCTCCTACACCCTATATAATCTGTTGACAGGAAAGGACTGGGTCCCTTCTGGGAGCCATCCTCAGTCTCTTTTGGGAGCTTCAGATCATTCCACCAGCAGCTACTCTGTGGTAATAAAGTGACTTGGGGACCTTCCTAAAAGCGTCCTCCTNAAAGCATTCGCCCATTCTATTCAAATGGCACCTCAAGTCTGGAGACAGGCATAACCCTTCGCTTCTGCTTGTCCTTAAGGGAGCCACCATTCCTCAACCCTGAAATCCAAAGCACAGTCAGCTTCCAGCAGAATGCTGTAAACACAGAAACCTGTCTTTTGACAGGGTGATTTGCTTACTTCTGCTCTATATCTTTCAGCAGCAAATTCTCAAGGGAACGGTCATTTATCTCTGACTAGTTGTGGTGCATTCTGAATCTGTTTGGTTCATTCTGTCATCCCCTCTATTGCTTATGCTACATGGTTTGTTCCTAAGTTGTATCCTCCTCCCCAAACTGTCAATCCTATGTAATCCCTGCCCTATGTGATGTCAATCCTCCCCAAGACTGTCCCACTTTTCCAGAAAGTTCCTTGTCAATTATCCCTTCCCCAATACCCAATTGGATTGCATAACCCTTACCACTCCCCACCCATCCCTCATTGGTCAGTAGATTGTAAATTCCTATCCCTTTCTCCTCCCCTGGATACCTCCTATTGGTTGGATAGCTGTTCCTACCCCTGCATCCCTGGGGGTAAAAAACGCCCTGCACAGTTTGGAGGGACTGCTCTTTGCCCTTGTCCTCCTTTGCTTCTGGTATCCCACTCCTCCGGAATAAACCCTTCGGACCTGGACCAAGAGCCTCCCTCTTTTCCTTTCTCCCACACAAGATGAGCCGACACATCTCATTGTGCCGTAGAGCTCCGGCTGCTCTAAGCCACATCCTGAAGTATCTGACTCCTGGGGTGCGCCCACTCCTTGTGCAGTGCCGCTGCTAGCTGGGCTGAGCCAAGGGGCTTGGGTTTGGACTCTGGCACTGCATCACTGACTGATGTAAACTCCAAAGTCTAAAGCCAGATGTTCCACTGGGAACACTATACCTACTCTCTTGATTGCAGGAGGCCTGAAAACCAGTGTAATTTCTCAGTCTAGTATGTGCAACTTGGTGGTAGAAGCTTGGGCTATTTCCTCATCATCCATGTTTCTTTCCTCATTTGCCTTTGAATTTAATGTAGGAATAGGCGCATTGAGGTGGCCAGTTACATTGTTGTCCAACTAATTCACAGGATAGGGTGGGAGAGGGGTTGGTGGGTGGCTGCCCAGAAGTTCTACTGCTACTGCCCATTACTGGACTCTCTCCAGTACATCCATGTCTCTCTTATACTGAGGAACCTAGAATTGGACACAAGATTTTAGATGTGGCCTCACTAGTGCTGAGTAGAGAAGGATTGCCTGCTTCTGCCTGTTGGCAATCCCTTGCTTAATGCAGCCCAGGATCCCATTTATTTTCTTTACTGCAATGACACACTGCTGGACTGCTCCTGCCCAGGTGTAGAACTGTTACTTCTCATTGTTGAAATCTATGAAATTCCTGTCAGCCCATTTATCCAGCCAGACAAAATCCATGTGAGATGACAACATGACCCTCTGGTGTATCTGCCACTCCTACCAGCTTTGTGTACCTTTGCAGAGGACACATTCTGCTCCATGATCCAGCTTATTTATGCAGGTGTTAAACAGGACTGGACCAAATATTGACCCCTCACGTACTTTGCTAGCTATTGGCCTCTAAATACAATTTATACATAGAGAACAATAAAGTATTTCCAGACAGCCAGCACCACTTCACCTAGGGCATGTCTTGACTGACCAACATGGTGGTGGAGAGATCTTGCCATCTGTGGTGAAGTAACTCTATCTGTTGGGTTGTACATTTTCTGTTTGTCATATATGTATGTATATATATATGTATAAGTTGGTTCATTCCTTTGTGCCCCTAGCCATTTGGTTTCATCCAAATGTCAATCTCTGTATCCCCTCCTGGGACTGCATGTCAATCCCCTTACCCCTCCTTCCCTGTACCGGCCCATCACCCAGGTCCCTGCCTTTTCCACCAGAAACTTCTACAATGACTGTTAGGTGATAGGGCACTGTCCCTGGATCCCTCCTACATCCTTCCCTGATTGGCGAGGTCACATGTCTATCATCTCCTTCACCCCTCCTTCCTTAATACTCATTGGTCCAATGTAACCCCTCCTACACCCTATATAATCTGTTGACAGGAAAGGACTGGGTCCCTTCTGGGAGCCATCCTCAGTCTCTTTTGGGAGCTTCAGATCATTCCACCAGCAGCTACTCTGTGGTAATAAAGTGACTTGGGGACCTTCCTAAAAGCGTCCTCCTCTTCCTCGTCCATTGTTGTCTTGCACTCGTCATCCATTGGCAGACCCACAAAGGCGCCCGCCTGCTCTCCTAGAGTGCGGGTCGGTGTCCCTGGTGTTGCTGTTCACTGGTAGCTGGGTGAAGACAGCTGACCACTACATGGACAGTGGGTGGACGGCGACATCTATCTATGAACAAGGGAAGGGCTGCAAATGTCACCTATCTGGACTTCTGTAATGCCTTAGTAAGGCCTCTGACATGATCCCCCACAACATCCTTCTCTCTAAATTGAGAAGAGATGATTTTGATGGATGGACTACTACTAGGTATGTGTGGGTGACTCCCCTTCCCCACTGAAGGGTGCTTCCTTGGGCAGGTGCTGTTGGGGTGCCTGCTGACCTGAGAGCATTTCTGCTTCAGGCTGCGCTGACAGTTCCCTCAGCCCACCAGACACCTGAGCCCGGATGGTGTTGTGTTACATTCCCCAATTCCCCTCAGTGGTTTTTCCCAGGTTTCCCCTATCCCGAATGGTTTTTCCCTATCCCTACCCCTCTGCTTTAATTCACCCTGTTCCTGGCTCCCTCTCCCCATATTTGGTACTCCCTCCCTTGTCTGTCACCCAGTTCCTCCTCCTTGGTTCTAGAACCCTCCATGTTCTGAGTGAGTTGATTTGTTCCCGGTGACGTAAGGTTCATGAAATTGGTTGCTGCCCCCCTAGCTCCTCCCAAGGAGACTCCCTAAGACTTCTCCCATTGGATGTTTGTTTCCCCACCCCCTTTGATACTTAAGTTGCTGCCTGCCTGCGTGCAGGGCTTTTGAGCTGTTGCTTTTAGCTTGGTTGTTCCTCTGTTACTCCCTGCTTGGATTACTTTGGATCTTCATAATAAACTGAGCCTTCTTCAACTCAAAAGCTGCTCTGAGGTCTTTGCTGGAGGTGTCTCTGTCGTTCCTGCATCACCACAGATTGGAGGAGACTACACTGTAGTCTGTAGGTAGCCGGGGGTCTCACATCCCTAAGGGGCTTCCCTACCCCATTCGGGCTCTGGCTGTGTCCCTGGCCACGCCGGGCCTCTGGCTGGGGCCGTGACAGGGTGGTGTAATAGTTGCCTCATCAGAAAAAAGGGGACTCTCCACTTGGTAAAATCCACTAGGGTTTATTGAGGGTGAACACAGGACAGAAGCATAACCACTAGTGAAGGGATCCAAGGCTGGAGAGCGAGGAGCAAGGGAGGGGCTTGGGTATATAACCGGGGAAGGTTATATATATATATAGGTTATATAACCGGGGAAGGGTAGGAGGGCTCAGGGTACAAACAGTCCAATGGGGAGAGGGTCCAGGGTAGGAGGTGGAGTGGGGTGATACAGGCGGAACCAATAAGAGAGAGGGGAGGGAGTGGTCTTTCGGGGAGAACCAATGGGGAAACTAGGAATATACATGGAGGCGCAGGGAGCCCTGGGAGATGACTTCACGCCCTCACCCTGAGTTACACAAGGGTGTTTTCCCAAGGCATCCCAGCCCTGTTTTCCTCATGGCTGCTTCCCGCAGATATGTAAGGAATTTTCTGGATGGTTGTATCCAGAGAGCAGTGGTCAACAGTTCAGTAGGAATATACATGGAGGCGCAGGGAGCCCTGGGAGATGACTTCACGCCCTCACCCTGAGTTACACAAGGGTGTTTTCCCAAGGCATCCCAGCCCTGTTTTCCTCATGGCTGCTTCCCGCAGATATGTAAGGAATTTTCTGGATGGTTGTATCCAGAGAGCAGTGGTCAACAGTTCAGTGTCCAAATGGAGATCAGTGACAAGTGCTGTCCTTTAGACATTTGTGTTGGGTCCAGTACTATTTAATATTTTCACCAGTGGCATAAACAGGAGGATTGAATGCACTGTCAGAAAGTTTGGCAGACAACACCAACTTCAGTGACACAGTTGACGTGCCTGAGTGACAGAATGCTATCCAGAGGGACCTGTACAAGCTTAAGGAGTGAGAATCTCATGGAGTTTAACAAGGCCAAGAGCAAGGTGCTGCACCTGGGTCAAAGCAATCCTCAGTATTAATAATGCTGGAGCTCGGGAATAAAGAGATGAAGAACAATTCACGAAGGACTTGTGAGTGCTGGTAGATGAAAATTTGGACATCACCTGGCAATGTGCCAAAATGTGGATTTTTACTTTTTACTATCCATGCAATTCATTATGACTTCTGATTTTAAGATGCATGGGAAAACTTAAAAATCTTTCAATGAGATAGACAATAAAGTTCAAATAATTAGAAAACAGATACTGTGATATAGGCTCTAGCAGAAAATTTCGTGCAGCCATTAAAACAGGCAAAAATTCTGGGCATCTTTTTCTTCCTCCTCTATGTTGATGTCTTTTTACCTCCAAACTTTATGACACAAATTTACCTTATCACAAACCATTTTAGATGCATTGAATTGAAGATATTAATGATGAAAAATCCATTAAAAGGTGCTTTCTAAGAACAAGTGAAAAAAAATGACGCAATATATTGAACACCTCCAAATGCAGACAGCATTTCCCTCTTAATCACCAAGGTTGTTCTCTGTTTCCCTGAATGCTATGCAACCCTTTCTCAGTGGATTAAATGTACTTGCAGGTATCTATCTTGGCCTGGTGCAAATTGCTCAAAGTTGTTGAAGAGCTGAAAGTAAGGCAAAGCCTTCCTAATTGTGCATGAAAAAGAAGCCACAGATAATTTCTTAAACAATTTGTCATTGTAATCTATCAGTTTGTCTTCTGTATCTCTAACTAAATGCCTCTATGGAACTTACATTATATACTTCACTCATGCTATCTGAAGGAGCTGTTTGACATATTTCAAAGGTTACTCAACTATATTTATGGTACTTACTGCACAAGGAATTAATCTTTAGTTATATTAGAAAAAAAAGAGGACAATGCATCCTCTCTTGTAAAGTGAAAATATGCAGGGAATCCAGAGGTGTGCTAGTAATGCTTGACATTAGGAATGTTTTCTATAACCTAAAATAAAAAGAAAAAGTACTTGTGTGCCAGCTGGGCAGAGATTTTCAATGTGATAACACTTCTTTTGCACTGTGCTGTTTTAGCATGCAGTTACAAGCACCCAAACACAGTTTAAGAACATTCTTAAGGTCTAGATAGGGCTAAAGCATCCATTAAAAACTTTTGAATTACTTACCATTAATGTGAACTGCCTTGTTTTTCATGTACTATAGAAACATACATATGTCATCAAAGAAAATGAATGAAGTAAGGTAAATTTTCAATACAGGGATTGTGAAGGTGAATTGCTAGTTGTCTCTCTCTATAATACCAGATAAAATTCTTTACATTATTGAATATGTTAGAAAGGTCTTTACGTTATATTCTCTTTTTTAACTACGCAAGTGTGAATGTTCCACTTTGAAGAACACTATTAAAGGCCAAGTGTAAGTGAGGAGGAACTAGTTATAAATTTCCAGACACCCCACAGTGGAGCAGGGAAAGGACTCCCCTTCCTGAGCAGTGGGAGAAACAACATGTGATGAACAGACCATATTCCCCATTGCGGCGGTGTGCCTTTAAGCACTTGTGCAGGGGCGCTGCACCCCCTGGCGAACCCCGGGACCCTCCCGGGTGGCTGGGCTTCTCTGCAGCTTCCCCCGGATCGGCATCAGGTGAGGAGACACGAGACAGACCTTGCTTGCCACTCTAAGGGTTTTGTTAACTTAACATAAAAGGCTAAACAGAGGCAGACCCGACCCAACCCACCGGCTCCGGCCCCTGCTCCGGCCCCTGCAGCGCCGGGGTGGGGCGGCGGGGGCCGGGGCCGGGGAGTCGTGTTGGGTCGAGCCCGGAGACCCAGGGAGCTCCGAGAGCCAGAGGTGCAGGGGCTTATAGGGAAGGATCTGAAGGCGTGGTTACAAAGAGACTAACCAAGGGCACAGACACCGGGCAGAGCCCGGGTGAACACCATCCAGTGGGGAAACACCATGGGTGGGGATGGCCCAAAGCCTTTAGGAATGTACCAGAGCCCCGGGGGGGTGGGGGGGTACAGATACACCATATTACATCAAACAATACAACAAAAATACACCGCAACACCCCATTCCCTGTCTCCATGTGCTGCTGGGGGAAAGAGGGTAGAGGTGGGAAGGCGGTTCGGGTGGGGGAAAGGTACTTCTTAAGGTCTTCTAATATTTCCTTTTATCCTGCTCTGATTTTATTGGTAATAAATTCAATTAATATCTCTCATTCAAGCCTGTTTGGCCCATGATGGTC
>WEZZ01034026.1:0-10435 GCA_013400585.1 Chloropsis cyanopogon | reverse complement strand
CCTAAAAACACTTATTGTTCCTTATTCTCTTACTTGTATCTGGCAGTCAAGTTACAAATTAATTAAATTCTTAGACAGTATTAGTTCCTACACTTCCTCTTATTCTTAATGCATTTTTAGAGAAACAAAACAAAACACATCTGAAATTACCCTACGCTGACAGTGAGCACTGAGACAATGACTTCAAAACACACTTAGTAAAAAGAGGTTTTTAATCACTTATTCCTCAAGGGCTCAAATATAAACTAGTTATAATAAAAAAAAAAATCTGCTGCTAAAAGGAATCTCAATTAATATATGTGAAATATTCAGGGAACTTCAGATTAAAGATGCTATGACTTGTCAAAATATTCACATTCTAATATATTCCTTGAGACAGTTTGGCCCAAAGTAAGCAACTCTCCTTCTAGCTAAAGGCTGACAGATGGATTTAGTGACAAATAGTTTGTGCTTGAATGAACAATTTCAGAAACTATTCAGATTTATATTTTTAATTTTATGTTTTCTGAAGGTGAGTATCTCCAATTCTATTATTATATAGGGCAGAGGGGAGAAAAAATCTTAGTCTAAGTGTATGTGTGCCTGACTGAAATAACAAAGTTTTTTGCTGGAATGATTTGTAGCAAGCTGACAGCTAAAAATAACTTAATACCGAAAAGATTGGTGATGTGGATGCCATTCAACTATTTCACTGGACTTTTCAACCCTTAGGTGTGTTTTATTAGCCAATTCTGAAGGTCCATTTGAAAAAAAATCACCTACATTATGAAAATGTGACAGATGAAAGTAAATAGGGTGAGCTTCAGCAATTTCCACAGCTTGGGTTTTTGTGTTATTTGGGGAGTTTAAAATTCTGGTATTCAGGTTTTGATGATATTGAAAAAGCAGACTTTCAAAATTCTCGTTGAACAATAGCCATTATCTATAGAAGTCTCTACGTCTGTTAACAGTATCCTTTAAAACTTTCCTTTATCTCTCTGAAATTTATTTCAGAGAGACAGCCTATTTATTTTAAAGTTAGTAACACTAAAATGAAATATCAGGGTGCCCTCTACTGGCTCACAGTAATAGCACCAAACAGTAACAAAAATCAGGCGTTTGTAACACACCGTGGTCCAAGATCTAAAAGATTGGACTGCTGCATATAATTTCAAACGTTTTGCACTCGTTAAAAACAGATTTACATCCCTCCCACGTCTTGAAAAGATGGTGGTACCATAGGCTTGAAGAAACAGACTGGCTTCTCCAGTGGCTGCTGAGCGCATGTCAGAACAAATCACAATCACAATACATCAACAAGGCTGCAAGGTTGTGCATCATCAATTGACAAAAATGCTTTCCAGGGTATGAAAATAGAAGCCAAGCATGTTCTGTTAAATTTTCTACATCTCATGACAGCCTACAAGTTCAGCAAGAATTGTGAAATTCCTGCTTCTGCATGATATTTCCCTGTTCTAGCTCCCCACAGGAGCTGTGACAAAAATGGGCTAGTGGCCTGTGTTAAGCTTAGAAAGAGATTGACAGTTGCACACTATCAAAAGGGAGACAAAGATAACAGATGCCTCAGATATCAAGTGAAAAGCTTCTTGTGCAAAATGGAAACATTTGCTCCGATGTGGCAGCAGCTGATTGCTGACCATCAGTATCCAGTGTCTGATTGGGACATAAGATTTTAGAAGAAGACTGGGAGGAAGATTTTAACACGTGTCTGTGCTTCCAGTTTCTACCAGGGTTTTAGTATTAATATAGTATTAGTGTTAGTGTTAGTGTTAGTGTTAGTATCTCTCAAGGTGTGCATAAAAGCCAGATAAGCAGAGTTGTTTCTTGATACCGCTCTTCATACTTCAACACTGCAGAGAAGCAGGAAGTGAGAGATTTTCTTGGGTTACAGGGAATTTTGGAATTCCATGACGTTCTTTTAGACATAAAGAAATGAAAAATGTGTAACCTTGGCATTATTTATTACTTTTTCAAACTGAGAATCAGAACAGAAATAGAAGCACCAATGCTTGACACACCCTTGTACATGAAGGTGTGGCAAGCCCATCACTGTTTAGCTGCACAGTCTAGTGAAATGCTAATGTTTTGACCTCCAGATAACTATGAAATTGCAATGCATTAATATTTCTTTGTTGCCAAACAGCATCCCAGTATTCAGTGGAAGACACTTTCAGCTTCATTCTGTTTTTAAGACTCTCAGCTGAAGTTTAGAGTATTAATGCTTTGTAAATATTCTTGTACTGTCAAAACAAAAATGTCTGGCCTTGAATAAAAGCAGAAATTTTGTTTTGGCTGGATTAATATAATAGTTTTACAAAGAAAACAGCAGATTTTTTTCTCAAGTCCACAATGTAAACTCTGAGAGCTTTATGCACATTCATATCTATCCTCAACCACTTTGTGAAACATGGAATTATTATCATCCCTATTGCACAGCTGGAGAATTAAATCTAAATGCATTACCCAGGCAAAAATTCTCTGTCAGCATGGGAAATCAAATCTATGCTGAGTTCCATCCTAGAACCTAAAACTGATCAGGTAGCATATGACCTTCTGATTTTGGGAACCCCTAGATGCTGCTAGACTTCCAGCCCAAATCAAAGAGTACCTTCATGATGCTCTGAAGTGAAAGCAAGGAGCAGTTTCTGGGAGAAGGAATGCTGAGGATGTGGTGAAATGATCTATAATGTCCCACTTCTGGAAGCTGACTCATTTTTAACAGCTATCTCAGATTTACTCATAGCCAAGATACCAGTTCTGCTCTGACATATTGGACATTGTGGTGCACCAGGTTTTTTATCTTCTTGATCAGAAATGTTAAAATGATGGCATAAACATCCCAGCTGCCTTCTACTTACTTTATGCCTGTAGTTTGTTCTGCTCCTGGAAGATGACACTTTAAAGCACCTGCTTAGAGGAGTTGCAGAATCTCATCTGCTGCCTTAGCACCACTCTTCCCTATACCCCACAGAGAAACATACAATCAGAAAATCACTGTAGGATTGATGAAGCTGATGCATCTGCTGCTTCCTCTAGACATCACCACTGATGTGTGGCGATGTTCATCACCATACTGTATCTTTGCCTCATGGTTTGAGTTTGCATTATAGTAACTGGAGATGCTTACAAGCTATCGCAGCCTTGTTGGGATCTGTTTTTATTAGTTTCTGATTGTTTAGTTAATGTGACAGATGGATTGTTCTGTATCCCCCCGCTGTTTATGAACTTTTCCAGCCTTCCTGTCAATCCCTTTCCCACACCCCTAGGAGGATTGTCAGGGCCACCTTTTTCTCCTTGTCCATCACTTCACCCAGCCTTTTTCTTTCTATTCTTATATAACAGTATATTCTGTTAATTCTGTGAAATTATTGGTCTTGTAAGCATAATCCCTCCTGTGTTATATTTTCATTAGCTGTTTGTTCTTTCACTCTTTTAATGTATCAATTTAATATTCTGTCCATTGGTCAGATTTGACCACTCCCTGAGAGTTAAAACCTCGGTGCAAACCTCCCGAACCCGCTCTCTGCTGAGAGAAGGGCTCGTGGGGAAAGAAATAAACCTACGTTGCTCAATCTCAGCCGGGAGACCGCTCTTTGTTCCTGGTCATAGCTCGCAGCCTGAATGGGGGGAAAAGAATACCCACGGGGACCCGTCACCTTCCTTCCTATCCTAGGTTAAGGAGGTGGCGGGCAGAAAAACTGCGGGGACTCCTCTCCTTTGAGCCAGCCGGGGATCTGCACCCCCCAAAGCAGAAACCCGCAGCAGCCTAATGCAAAAAGACTGTGAGAGGCCACATTTTTTCTCAAGCTGAAGAATTAAATTATACTTGCAAGGTTTTCCATTTATGACTGTTTTCCTCTTTGTGCAGTATTTGTTCTAGGATCATCTCTGATCAAGTTTCACTTCCAGGCTAAAATCAGAGAAATTCCAGGAATACATATCCTTTATCTAGAAGAACATAACAGAAAAGAAATAAAATTCCTCCCTCTTTTTCTTACTCTGCTGTTCCGTTATGATTTAGGAAGTATTCATTTCCAGTATCACCTGAAAATTCTGCAATAAGAGAAGATGGTTCTGATGAAATTTCCTATTAGTTTGAGCTTCCTTTCTTCCTCTTCTAAAGCTAAGAAGGCCTTGTTCATCATGCAACCCCATACAAGGGCTGAAGCTTCAGGCATGTGATACCTCTTACATTCCTACCCAGGATTTTTCTGGGCTCTTCCTGCTGTGATCTCTGAAAGATCCAGGCAGCTGAGGATATAAAATGTTTGACTGGGACTGCCCAGTTAGATTAAGTGCTCCAATTTTTGCTCAACATTTTAAATGTATTGAAGATCAAATCACCCAACAGATTGCAACATAAGACAAGAAAATTTAACTGCATACTGCACTGAGTTCTACTTGAAGAACTGGCAGAGGATTATCTAGCTTATCAATTGCAAAGGGTCATAGATGAGTTTTGCCAAGCTTTCACTGCTTCTGAATAATAAATACAAATACTTTAGAGGAACTTTACAAACAAAACCTGTGATGGCAACTCAGCTAAGTAAAAACTCAATGGGCACTTCAAGAAACCAAACTTTAAATACATACACTTCAAATGCATGTTAAATGTTTGAAACTTTGCCAAGGTATTTGTGAAATTCTTCTTCTGCAGTCAACTTCGTGCAATTATGCAAGTTGTATATTGTCACATCCACCATTAGATGCCTCAGTATCCCTCAAATACTTCAGTCAGCCAGTATAGCTGTAATAGTCACACAGAGTCATAATGCATAGCATAAACCAGCTAACTTTTACAATGCTGTGATTTTACTATTTCCAGCAGAAATAAAGTCTGTTCTACCTCTCTTGGGAAAACCGCACCTCCAGCTTATATATGTTCAAGACTTAACCAGACATGGCACTGAGAAGTATTATCTAATTATACTTCCTCTGAGAAGGAGGCTGAATTATTATTATTGAATTATACTCTACAAATCTAAATTTTTCCCTGGTTCTATGAAAATTTGTTTCGCCAACTAACATGAAATTAGATTACATAGTTACTGGATTCAATATTTAAGAACCTTGCCATCATTTAAGCATCAAAGTGTTTTAGGACACCATGGTCTGCTCTATAAGTACTACAGAAATATATACAATTAGAGTCCTGTGATACAACATTCTCTGAGGTTTTACATTGAGGTTTTACATTTACAAACTATGTCCGACCAGGGGACAGTGACGCAGATGGAACACTGACTGAATGGCTGGGCCCAGACAGCTGTGTTCAGTGGCATAGTGATCAGACATGAATGGTGTACACCAGTGGCCACTGGTAATGCGTCCAATCTTGCTCAACTTGTTCATCTTCATTAAAGCAGAGCTGGAAGAGGGTTATGAACAAAGCCAGAGGACTGGAGCATGTCTTCTACCAGGAAAGGGTGAAAGGGTTTGGGTTGTTCAGCTTGGAGAAGAGATGGCTCTAAGGAAATCTTATTGCAGCCTTTCAACATATAAAAGAGGCTTATAGGAAAGATGACAACAGACTTTTAAAAAGGGCCTGTAGAGACAAGACAAGGGGCAAGTGGTTTAAACTTGATCTAGTGGAAGGCATTCATGCCCATGGCAGGGTGGGGACTTGGAACTAGACAATCTCCAAAGAGTCCTTCAAACCCAAACCGTTCTATGACACTGTGATTTCATTATTAATAGTTAATATGCAGATGATACAAAACGGGGAGGAGTGGCTGACACAAAGGGTTGTTCTCTCATCTGGAGGGACCTCGACAGGCTGGAGAAATGGACTTCATGAAGTTCAAGAAAGTGGAATACCTAAGTAGATGGTCTTTGTGGTGTGGTAGCACATCACAGCTAACAGGGAGCTACAGGAGGTCACTCTTGCAGCCCATGGAGGGTGGTGCTGGTGCTCACCACAGTGGGGAAGTGCAATGGGAAATAGCTGTGGGGTGCCAAGTCCAGGGCACTATACCCAGGTATGGGCAGCCTCACAACACCCTGGCACAGGGTCCCTATTTGAAGCCATACTTTTTCTCTCTCTCTGCATCAGTCCTCATGTCCTTAGCAAACCTTAGGTGTCTTGCATGACCCCTTTGGTCTGGGAGGAGACAGAGTGACTATGGGGATGATTAGAAATGCTACTACAACAGCTGTCTTGGTGATGTGCATTACAGGTAGTGCTCCCTGAAGGATCTTGCTGCGCATATGAAGGTTCTGAGCACAGGACATGCCACAAGTCAGTGACTCTTGGGGGACAGGAAAGTCCACAGATAAGCACTGTTGATGGTGGTTGGATAAATTGCTGAATCCTCCAGTTCCAGACAGTGACCCAAAGAATTAACAGTTGTATCTGCAGGTGCTGGTAAAGCACAACTTGTCAGAGAGAGGCTCAGCCTCTCCTGGAGCCTCTCCATCCATAGATGAGGAGAGACAAAAGAGCTTGAGCCCCTTTATCTTCCCCTGCATTGTTAGAGCTTCTTTTCAATTCCATGTTTTACAAAATGTGGAGAGAAGGTGAAAGACACAAGCCCTAAGCACAGTGCAAGGGAGAACAAGAAGCATGAGGCTGGCTGCCACTACCACACCAAATGAGCTGTGGGCCAGGAGATGGCTCTCACTACAAGGACTTCAGCTTGTCCACAGTTTGCCCTAGAGGCACCTGAAAGGGAGATGTTTTCTATGTGTATCCCTGACCTTCCAGAACTTTCAAGAGCCAGCAGCTCTAGGAAGACATAGCAGAAGTTGTTTCTTTGACTGCTCCACTGTGCTGCATCTCCAAGGAAATACTAACAAAGATAAACAGCTTAGAAATTTTCTGCACATTACAGTGCACAGCAGGAATATGTATGACAAATCTGTTCCCATCTTTTGCAACACGTTAGATCAAATGGCAAAGAAAGGCAGCAAAGCCTTCTGGAAATTTCACCAAGTCTCTGCTTGAACTAGCAGAGTGCTAAAAGTTTAAAAATGATAAAATAATAATTACAGAACATTCTAGACATTCTGAGCTCAAGTACAAAACAACCTACTGTGCTTTACAGAAAATTAAGCATATCTATAGAATGCACTTGTTTTTAGACAGTGTTACCCAAGTATATGTCCAAATTCATTGCGTCATTTGACTATCCCAAAGTCAGCCTACTCCTGTGCTGGGAAGAAGAACGGTTTCCACTGACCTACACACACCTGAATCCTTGCCGTCATGAGATATGAGAAGCTTAGGATACATTCTGAAACAGAACTATTACTCAGCGTACAAGTGGCCATAAAGATTTGCAAGACCTACAAGTGTGAAACCAGAAAAGAAGTCCTCGTAGCAGTTTTCAAGTCTTGTCAAAGTAGTTCATGTGGGAAAAGCAGTGTGACTATGTTCAAAGGGAGAATTTTCTGTAAGCCAGATTTGAATACATAATTCTGGATGTGACTACCATCTTCTTTCTTTCTGGAGGGAAGAGGCTATTTTAAAAGAAGAAAAACCCCACATTTTCAATCACTTCTTTATTTAAATGGAGAACTGTTCAGGGAACTGTTGGGGTATTTTGCTATGTTTTTCGCAAAGATTCACTCTGCAATAAATAAAGCAGGCTAAGAACCTTACAGTTCAACAGAAAAGAAGAAACAAACATCAAACCTAAAACATATGTGGCAGTTGATAGCTCAGTGCTGGCAGGCTTCCTAATTTCCTCTGTGACAAGCAGTTCTGCAGCCAAGTTTGGTAACTAGGAACCCATGTCATATTTTTATAATATTTCTGAAAACATACACCTTAGAAGCAGGATGACAGGAGTTTTAAGTCCCCCAGAGAAAAAAGATTTTATCCATCAACAGCATATCTTATGTGATTCTAGAATGAAAGAGTCACGGAACTCCACAGGCAAAGTTTTGAACTACTTGATGTGCAAAAGCAAACATCCTCCTGCTTTTTTTCTGGATCATCCTCTTTATCCTAGTACTGAAGGTTTAGATACAAACTTTTGTCAGCCCTGGTAATTCCTCTCTTACCTAAGTCAGATTTTGATCCTACCACCACAGGAATAAAGCATTCCTTAGGTATTACCTGCAGGAGACACAGAACAGAGCAATAAGGAAGTGACAAGAATTGTACAACATGTGAAGACTAGGCCCATGTCATCATGATGACTATTCTGTACAATCTTTCTGGTCCCATTTGTTGAAAGACACTACCATTTCCTACACCTTAAAAACCAGGGCCCCTCAGCAGGGTGGGGCAGCACTGCACAACAACCACCCTTTTGTTCTAAATCATGTAAATTTATCTCTGAGGTAGTTGCCTGCTCTGAGGTAGTTGCATGCTCTCCACAAATGCTACAGAATAATAATCTGACAAAACAGAGGTATGCCAGTGCAGCTAGGTCTTAATAACTAACATAGTTAATAGTTCTGTAACTGTTTATAGTAATGCTAACAAACAATAACTGTAGTATGGCACCATTAATGCATCTGTAAAAAGTTTCAGGTCCATTGAGTTTGAAACAGATTTTTTCCAATCACTGACAGAAACTTCCTTAGAGGCCGGCCATGGGATTTAAGACTGAACTGTAATCAGAAGTTACAGGAATTGTATCTGTATCTATATATTTTTAATAGTTTGGGTTGGATGGAACTGTAAAATGCCACCAAGTCCAAGACCCCTGCAATGAGCATCTTCAATTACACATGTTTGCTCAGACCCCTGTCCAGCCTGACCTTGGACTGAGCCTTGAATGAGGTCTCATCTCTGGAAGACTTTTGTACTCTGTCAGCCTCTGTCAACGTGCACTGGGACGTGAACACATGTCAGAGAGCAGAAGAGGGGGAAAATAAGAGTGAGAAACACTCTTAGCAGAGGGAACACCAAGGTTGAAGAACAATGAGGTGGAAACAGTCCATGGCACACCAGCAGATATTCACAATGAGTCCTATGCTTGACTCTCCACTGAAAAAGGGGGAAAAACTGAGGAGGGAGAAGCAACAGAGGGGAGATTTGATGGACATACTGTACACCTACAACTACTCATGCCAGTGAGCAGCTGGTGGAGAGAGTCAGAAATGAATTTGAGCTTGGGAACTGCGACAAGAAAAGTGAGTCTTTTTGTTCTCACTGCACAAAAATACCTGAATTTATTTAAATTAGTTTTCTTAAAGTCAAATCTGTTTTGCTTGTGACAGTATCTCTGTTTTTACTTAAAAGTATAAATAAATTATAAGTTACCAAGTCTTTAAGCTTCATTAGCACTGTGGACACCAGGGTTTTTTGATAAGTAATAACCTTTATCTACGAGACTGCAAGCTAGTCATTGAGACACTAATTTAATTAATGTGGTCACTTTACGTTCATCCTGCTTATAAAGGCCATTATATGCATGAGATTTATTTGACTGAAGTAAAATGATAATGCCAAAAAAAAAAAGAAAAGAAAGATTTTTCACACTTGCAGGAATAAGAAACATGCTTTGTAAAATAAAATTCTTGTTAGCTGAAGTTATCAAAGCAGATTTTAAAGCAAGAAAGCAATAATCCACAACGTTATTCTAGTTATTCTCTCAGCATTTATTTGAAATAACAATACTTTCCATGATATAGTTTATACATAAAGCAGTAGGGAATTGTCTTCATTTCACATTATCCAGTACTGAAGTGGCACATTCGAAGCAGCACATTAAACCTCTGATAGAGTCTGTACAATTTAGATAAATAGAACTCTGGATAACTAAACTAACAGAACTTCTGCAACTGTTACCAAAAGAATGCCAAGAAGCTAGGCACAGCACTGTACACACCAAGTGCAGGAAGGAGGAACACAGGAGAACCAACTAAACAGATGGAAAAATGTTTTTATATATACAGCCACATGTCTTCAGTTGCTCAACAGAAAAATAACATGTTCTATTTTGTCCTCATTGAGGAGAGAGTGTGCACAAATGATGTTCAAAGAACACATGGCAGACAGAAACAAATGAAATGAGGGTTGTGTTTAGTTGGTTACTGTGTTCCTCAGTGAATGAGTTTACAAAGGATATCTGGTGCTTAAGCAGCAAGGTTTTGTGCCAAGACTTGACAAGAAACATTAAATAAATGCCAGTTTTATTCCCCATCTTGCCCATTTACTGGCATTTTGGTGAGCATGCTAAAAGTTCCTGAAGGGCAAATTCAGGTGGTTTGTGGTCCAACATTTCTACTACAGGAATCCCCATTTGACAGCTTACAGTTTACCTCTGGAGGGAAATAGGCCTTTTAACAATAATTAAGAATATAAAACTCAGCAGAGAGCAGCATGACACACAGTACAGTTGTTCGCATTCTGAGAAACCAGAGGATCTACACTTATGCTCTCTCTGTGAGAACAGCCAGCCAGTTTGGTTGGAAGATACAATTCTGGTTAGTCAATGTTAGACCTGTGTGAACTGTATCATTATGAAGGGAAAGATAGAAT
>WEZZ01034023.1:1760-22159 GCA_013400585.1 Chloropsis cyanopogon | reverse complement strand
TTTGCCATGTACTTATATTCTCAACTATGTATATATATATATATGCATATTTTCATATTAAAAACCACATGCATCTCTACATAACTGATGGATGCATTTTTTTTTGGAATACTTAGAAGAATGTTTTGTTTTTCTCTGTGTTGTTTGTTCCCTATATTCTATTTTAATTCAAAACATTTCCCTTGCTGTATATATTAGAGTGAGTTCTTATCAAAGTATAACTCCAGCTAATGACACTACAGGTGTCATAAGAAATGATTCAGTGGCAGCTTTAATAAGCAGTATATTTAACATATCCATACAGCTCAGTAGAAATTGCTCATGATTTTGCTCTGGTTATATATCAGTGTGTATATAAGCCCAAAGCTTTATGAGCTTTTGCTGTAACTTTTAGCCAGTAGCAGTGATGGGGCAAATTAATTTTCATTCCCAACAGAAGATTTTGCTGCTGGGGTCATACTGCATTAACTGTGATCACATCTATATTTTGTGGTTAACAATACATTGTATTTGTGAAAAGAGGTAAATGTGAATGAAGTATAAGATCTGACAAAAATAAAGTCTGTACACTGACCCATGTGAATTGATTTAATGTGTCTCAGAAAACCTTGAGATACAAAATCCTGCTCACAATACATTGCATCCTAAATGAAGCCAGTTACTTCTAATTTAAGACTAGATTCTGTCCATCTCAAAAGAACTGCTTCATTTGTTTATTACTTCATCAAATTGTACGTGTTCTTATGAAAAATGAACATTTATAGGTCTAGTGGTTACCTCAGTTTGTGGAGTTTGGGATGTTGAGGTTTGGGTAGGATTTTTTTTCCTCTTTGGTATGGTGTATCTATGTCCAATAATTGTATTGAGGAAAAAATACCAGGCTGGGTCAATGTAAAGAAATGTGTTCATCTTTTTACACTGAAAAGCTGTAACACAGATGTGACTTAAGAATCAAGTAAGGAAACAAAAAGTATTTTTCAGATAGAGCAGTACCTATTTGTACCTAAGAAAAACAGCCGACCCAAACTATACTATAAGACCTTACATATTTTATAAGGAACAATATAATAAATACATGAGATTAGCCTCTATAGAAGATTTTTTGAGTTTAGCAGCTAAATTCTCAGTGTAATGGCAGGTTACTACATACTAGCAGGCAGGGAGAAAGAAAGGTGGATATTAATATGGCTAGTACAACACTCTGCAAGTGCTAGTAAGTACTTCGTGGGTTCAAGTGACAAAAGCTTGTGAAGGAAAACTGAATTTTCCAACCTATTTTTGACCTCAGTAACTGGTTTCATATGAAGAAATTCTTATGTGGTCATTACTTTCTTTTTTTCCCTCCTCTCTGTTTTATTCCATCTTAAAGCTGTGAAAATGCATTTTAAAACTGTATTAGGTAGAAGTTTTCATAGCAACTGCAGCCATTAGAACCAATTCACTAACAAAGAATACTAGATATGACACTAGATGATACTAGTTGATGATGGGTGATACTAGTTTAGCTGTGTAACTTTATTTTGTCCCATTTATATCTGTGTGTAATACAGGTGTTACTTATACCACCACATTTCATTTTTTGCAAATATTAGTAAAGTGTTCTGTGGAAATGAACCTACTTTCTGTGGTGATACCTTCCAATTCCTGTAGTTCTCCTCTCCTTTCTGTTTGAAGCTTGAAACTGTGAATGAAGGAAAGGGAAGGAAAGGTAGATGCTTTCTTTGAGATTTAATTTCTGTTCCAGCCTCTGACACAGGCTATCTGTGTAAGAAGGAGATAATAATCTAAACCAAACCTTCTAGAGCTGACCTCTGATTAAATATATTCATTATTTTGGGAATCAGAGGCTGGGCTTTTGGAAATGCTGAGCATTCTCACAGCAAATGTTCATAGAAAGTATATATGGAGTTTAGCAATGCTAAACACTTAAAAAAAGTTGGCCTGTAGGCATCCCAAATTAATAAGTACTATATCTTCATAGTTACTTAATCTCTCCTCTGAAAAATGGGGTAATACTATATCTTCATTCTTCCTGCCAAAGAAATTACCTGTTTGTGAATCTTTTGCATGCTGTAGTGACAAACATTGCAGAAAAACACACAACAAAAATATGATGCTGATTTTAAAGAGAGATAAATTACATGAAGCCATGCCTGAAGTAATGGCATTGAAACACCACTGAATGAAGTTTCAGATTGTGAGAAGGAAACAGTTTGTGGGTATTAAATTAAGAATTGTATCATAAGATCTACATAATGGGGGCTGAAATATGACTTCATGACCAATCTTTTACTTCTGAACTCATGAGCACTTTATTTTGTGGCCTGCATATTCTTGTCATAGGAGATTGCAGGCAGGTGAAATTACACAAAAAAATGTGCACATTATTAATCTTTCAGATATTTTATGTTGTCATACTAATTTATTCCTAATGTGTAGAGAATAAATAACATATTGAATAAGAGATGTACTGCGATCCATTTTCCCTCCTACCAATAGCATGAAAGACTGGACCTTTTAGTAATGTATGTCTGTTCAGCATTGTGCTTTATTTATTTTTGTGCATATGTACTTCCCTAAAATGAATTTTTGCTAGATGGACAAGTGTTTAAATTCCTGCTAGTCTTTATTTACTCTAAATTGCATATGCATACCATTACTACATTTTGAATTAGAACATCCAAACTTTAATAAAAGACAAAAAAGAGAAAACGTTTGAAAAGCTATATTAAGTTTTAGAGAGTCAAAAGCTAAGATATATTACACATGAATAAAACTTACTGGAGAATATATTTATATTCATATTTATCTCTATCTGTATATTCATATTTAGCTTGGTTCTTTGCAAAACTCCTTACCTGAAGTCTAGAGTTAAATTATTATGAAAATAAAGATGATATTTCATAGACATGGAGTACCTCACTTGTTGATACCAGTTCCTTTGTCAAAGTTAGCTGAGGCTCTTCTGTCATGGTGGTTGGGTTATTTTTGTTCTTTCATGGCTGCATAGCAGTGTTTTAAAAATTTTCTATTCGTTTTATGTTTTTTCAGCTGTCGTGACTGGTTGTCTTGTACCATTCCCCTTGAGTGTATGTGTGTATTTATTATTTTAAACAATAACATTATATGTCCAGATAGGGGTCCCATTAATTTTCTATTTCACTAGAAATTGGCAAAAATTTGCATCAAAGGGTTTAGTTTCATGAGTGATATTTTTTGTTGTTATTGAGTGGTGGTTGGTGGTTCTTTCCTTTTCACCATATTGTGAATTTCTCACCACTTTGCATGACAGAGCAAGCAAACAGCAATGCTCAGCTTCACACTTCACATTTCTGAAAGGATTTTGTGTACCCTATATTTAAAGCAAAAAGATAAGAAAACAGATGTAAGCACTTAGATGACGTGATTATAGGCAGAGGCATTTGACTGTCTCACGCTAAAGTTTTTGTAAAAAGCATGTGAAACTGTTATTTGATTGGAAATATCAAGGAAGAATGGCTTAAAATTTCCTTGCAGCCTTTCCTAACTAGTGGGTCCCCTATAACAGAATCAAATAAAGCTGATTTGGAAGATTCAGTTAAAATTAATATAAACTTATTGTTTTGTTGGTTTTGTTCTTGTTTCACTGAGCAGTATATTAATAAATCCTGGAAACCATGTCAAGATTCAAGAAGGTACCTTAGGATTCTTCATTGCAAGTGATGCCAAAGAAGTAAAAAGGTAATTAAAATGTTTTTATGTTTGAATAGAAACAAATATGTTTAATTTAAGCTTTTTCTTTACATGTAAATGCTTCACCTAATTTTCATTATTCTCTGTTCAAAAATTATGAGGGAGAGTTGAGTCGTTGCTCTTGAACCACCTATGTGCATGTAGTTTTCCTAAATATTGTCCTAAATATCAAGGAAATGAAATTTGCAGCAGATACACAAAGAAATAGAGACTGAAAAGAAACTGAGACTGGAGTCCTCCTAGAAAATGCGAGATATTTTCATTTGTTTTCTCTATACTTATTGTGTCTCAGAGGAATTACTGTGAGAGGAGGACATGGATGACAGTTCTGTTAGTTCCAAGTTTAGAGTTATCTACACTGACTTTAGCCAATTCTTGATGCGAGTTAGCTACTGTGTTCATTCTGTAATTGCATTAGCAAAATAATATTTATGTTCTTGTCATTTTTCTTTAATGCAACTACTAACTCTATGGCCTCATAATAATAAATCAAACTACAAAAGTGCATTATATCCATTGCAGACAACTTCACAGGCTCAATGTACCTGGCTGTACTAGATTTGGGATGAATGAAAAGGAGTTTTATGATATTGTGTTGCGGACCAAAAGTGTGTACTCTTCTTTGTTAGGATTATAGTATCCTGGGAAGCAACAAAAGAGCAATGTGATAAAATAATTTTTCAAAAAAATATATTCAATGCCCCTATGAATAAAAAAAAAAAAAGAGAAGAAAAGGAATATTTGCAGCTGAGTGCTTCCTCACAATTTGTATTTATGAGTCATGCAATCAGATCTTTTCTGATGTTCTCCATGAGTTTGGTATTCTAACTAAATCCTATACTTAAAATGATAAAGTATTCAAATGATACCCTTTATTAAGTTCCAAACTTTTAGGATTAAATATAGTGAAATAATACCTAACTATGCATACTTGCCATGAATACTTAAAGAAAGTCAAAACACCAAAACACTGAAATTAAAGAACTTGACTTCTATTTTTCTAGAAAGAGCTGAGATAGTTTTGGCTAGGTGAAACATACAGAGCAGGGCAGAAGTGCTCCTGCCCTGTCACATCTCTAGCACCATCTCCGGAGCACGTGCATCCTGCCCTGCCTCAGGGACTCTGCCTGGCAGCACACAGGTCTTTTCCTCTCTGCTGCTTTTCTCCAGCTGAACATACAGAACTGTCTTCACACTGCTTTACTGAGCTGCTAGTTTTCTTTCATTTATAAGGCATTTTACACACTGCGATGAACTTTTTCTCAGACTGTAAGTAAAATGGCATAGTATTTTTAACTGCTGAGGTTAGGGAGAAGTTAACTGTTACTAAGGAGTTTAGACAAATTTTTCACATCATTCATCTACCACATTTTATTTGATAGTGAGCATGAAACAAGATTTTCAATTCTGCTGGCTTTTGGCAGAAGGCTTTGTTTAGAAATATCCTGCCTCCCTTGCCACATTTTTAAGCTGCTCTGTGCAAAGCAAATGGTTATCAGATGTGTTTCTACTAACAAAGCCAATTATGAAAAGTGTTAATTTCACCCTTTGAGCTATGAATCAGAGTCAGAAATGTGTTCTAAAAATGAGGTTTTTTTGCAGGGGAAAAAAAAAGACTTTTTAATAAAGCATAATTAAACATGTTTTATACCTGAAATGCAAATTAAATTATTCTGGCTTTGTTAATGAAGGCATTTCAGCTCCCTTAAGCTAAAGTTATTCAGATTTAAATATCCCACAATGAGATATAATATATTATGTTCAATTACTCTTCCTATTAGAATCACTTCTGCATTTTGAGAATAGTTTCCCATAAGAAGCAATTATACCTACAAACAGTTATGCCTAGGTAAATAGCTTCACATAAAATGTTGACTGTTAAAAAATATAATACAAGCTACATGAATTGCATCTTCATTATTCCTTTATATGTTAGCACTAGCATCATAAATCCACATTCTTCAAATCCACTTAATTTACCCCAATTATATAGAATATTTTTTTACAGCAATCACTTCAGGTATTTATTCTTTACTTTGGACATAGGATTGAAGGTACCCTTTAGGACATTTGTTCTGCAGTGAACTTCAGAAACATGATCTCTAGAAATGACCAATATCCAGTTCATGTTAGGAAGTTTATGTGGGGGACTATTTGTGGTAGTTGATTCTTGTTTAATAAAGAGGTTTTACAGCTGGACTGGTGAGAAATTGTAAAAATTTGAGGCAGTTTTCTCCTCCTGGCTTACATCTTGACATAGACTCATGGTTTGAAAAAACATTTTCTTCTCATTTCCTTGGAAGTTGTTTATTTTCTTTTTGGTGGAATGTGAATATCTTGAAGACCAGAAACTTTCTGCAGCAAAGTATACATGTTCAGAGAAGACGTCTTTCTTTTACATTTTGCATCTTGGAAATACTAAGGCAATTTCACAGCCTGAAAGGGTATTCTTTCTGGAAGTTTCTTTGAGAAATAAAGTGTGCTATGTTTAGGACTTCTATATTCCATTGGTAGCTTCATGCTATATTGATTTTAGAAATGTTAATAACATTCAGTGAGGTCTCCCTGTGATTTCAATTTGTATTTGAACCAATATGAAGCATTGCTATGGTTCATCTCTTCTATGCTAGACCTACTATCTCTCTTGTGATGGGTCATTTAACTACCAGTATAGTTCCACCTGAAGTGGCCAAGCTATAGTTAATCTAGAAGAAATAGTAGTAATCATCCTGGCTGCAGGGCCAAAGGCTGTGTTTAATCAGAGGCTGTGTATTAATATTGGTTTAGTTTTGCCTTTTTTCATATTTTAGACTGTAGATTGTTTTGTTTCATTGGTCTCCCAACTGTTGTAGCAATCTAATGATCTCATACTGTCAGCAAAATATATGGGTGGTTGCAAAGTGGGGGCTTTGCCTCTTACTGCCAAATTGTACTGAAAAATATGCAATAACAGAAGGTAGAGAAGATAGGCAGGGAGCTGACCTATCCTGAGTGTGGACAAATGCAGGGAAAATTAATAAGATTAAAAAGTATGTTTCATTTGCAAATTTATGTATATGTATATATATATATATACACATATATATATAGATATTAAATACAGATATGGAATATACATATAGCAAGAATCCTGGTAAGCCATTACCTGTGCTGCTAGAGTCCAGTTGGGTGATCCTCATGAAATGTGTCGTGGCAGCCTTACATGACATGTTGTCTTGGCAATCATGATTGAACTCTACTGTGGGCAGTACGATGCATGTTTATTAAATCAGAAATTTTAGAAAATCTTATATAAAGTAAAAAGTTTATCCTTTCTCACTTCCTTATTTCTCCTTGTGCTGGCATGGGGCGTCCATAACTTCCCTGTGCAACCTGTGCCAGTGTCTGACTACCCTCATAGACAAGATCTTCTTCCTAGTATCTAATCTAAACATACCCTCTTTCAATGTAAACCCATTCCCCCTTGCCCTGTTTCTACATGCCCTTGTAAATACTCTTGCCCCATCTTACCTGTAAGTTCCCTTCAGGTACACTTGGGTCACCCAGAAGGCTGAACAACCCCAGTTCTCTCAGCCCTTCCTTGTAGGAGAGGTGCTCCGTTTCTCTAACCATCTTGGGTGCCTCCTCTGGATGCACTCCAACAGGTCCATGTCCTTCCTCTGCTGGGACCTCAGAGCTGGATGCAGTGTTCAGGTGGGGTCTCAGCAGAGTGGAGCAGAGGGGCAGAGTTCCCTCCCTTGTCCCTTGTCCCGCTGCCCATGAAGCTTTGGATGCAGCCCAGGACAGATTTGACTCTCTGGGCTGCGAGTGCACATTGCTGGCTCATGTCCAGCCTCTCTCCTCCACCAGCAGCCCCAGGTCCACCTCAGCAGGGCTGCTCTGGATCTGTTCATCCCCCTGGACTGATACTGGGGGTTGCCCCAACCCTGTACTTGGTCTTGTTAAACCACACAAGGAGTTTCCCAAGGGCCCAATTCTTGAGCTTGTCCAGGTCCCTCTGGATGATAGCCTGTCTTTCAGGTGTGGCAAAAGCACCACTCAGCTTGGTGCCATCTGAAAATTTGCTGAGGGGGCACTTGATGCCTCTGTCTGTGTCTTTAATGGAGCTATTAAATAACGCTGGTCCCAGTACAGACCTTTGAGGGACACCACTTGTTACTAGTGCCTGGTGGGACTCTGAGCTATTGATCACTACCCTCTGGATGTGACCATCCAACCAATTCCCAATTTACCCATGGAATCCATCACTCCAGTTTGGAGAGAAGGATTTTGTGGGGGACCATGTCAAAGGCTTTACAGAAGTCTGGATAAATGACATCTGTAGTACTTCCTTATCTGCTGATGTAGTCACTCCATCATAGAAAGCCACTGGTTGGTCAGGCAGGATTTTCCCTTGGTGAAGCCAGGCTGGCTGTCTTGAATGACCTCCCCATCCTCCATGTGCTTCAGCACAGCTTCTGAGAGGATTTGTTCCATGATCTTTCCAGGCCCAGAGGTGAGGCTGATAGTTTCTGGGGTCATAGTTTCTACCCTTATTTAAGATCAACGTCAAATGTTGATCGTACAGTAACGATCAAATGTACGACCTGAAAAATTGGCACAGGGTGCTAGACAGACATTAAAAAAAATCACCCTGGTACAGCTGATAAGAACAAAAAATTCTTTTTTTTGTGAAAAAATTCATTGGATGCTCTTTTTTCTAAGGTGAAAAATAAATGAACTAATACACTGTGGCATAATTATCATACATTCTTCCAATTACTTTTCAAATAAAAGTATATTAAAAGAAATACTAATTTGGAGTCTTATGTTTGAAATTAATGGTCTTGCAGTAAATATTTCCTACTTTAAATGTCCAAACATTTGCAAAGATTAAAGGAAATTAGCATTGGAGCATTTCAGTAATTGGTCACTGCAACAGGATGAAATATGGGACTAATTTCATTTATATGGATTAAGAAATGTGTCAGTTTTTCCATTCTATCTCTCCAGGGCATATTTTTACTGCAAGGCCTGTCATGATGACATCACGGATCCCAAAAGGATAAAAAAATGTGGCTGCAAACGGCGTAAGTAATATTTCTATCCCTCCCTTCCTCTCCTTTTCATGAACTGTTCAGCCCTGAAGAATACCTCTACATGCATTTACATGTTTTACACAGTGGTACAGAAAAGCTAAGAAATAAATGCACAGCAACATAGTAAGTGTTATTTGGGTTTCTGAAGTCCATATGTTTTTATTACCTTTCACACCACTCACACCTGTGTCTTCATTAAAAAGTAAATTAAAGTCCAACGCTAACAAAAACTGAAGAATTAAGTCAAGCCAGATCTAACTGTCGAGGTTTCTGAGTTAAGAATTAGCCAACAGTGAAGTTTTTCTCTCATTCATAACATGCAGATTCTACAAATGAAGAAACTAGGAAAGTATATTTTATCATATAGCTATTGAAATAAATTTTTGTTGAAGTAAGTGAACAGTTCTACTGGAGAAAAGGGTTGTCTGGAAGAAATTAAATATTAGCACCTCTTACATATATCCTTTTAGCTGTAATGCTAATATTAGTTTTAGTTAAGTTCTTAAACTGTTTGGACAGTTTTTAATGAAGAAATAATTGAGTTTTTGAATGGAGATGAGACTTTGCATCTGAATTTCTGTAATTATGTAGCAATCAGCATTTTACCCATCTATACTTTGAAAGGACCTTTTTCAGGAGCTATCACAGCCATACTTTGACCAAAGATGTGTTTGACCCATGCGTATTTGTAATACCAATAGCAAAATTATTTAGGAATCAATTTCTCATTGAGTATAGAAATATTTATGTGCATTCCATGGTATTCTGCCACAAAAAAGATTATTCAATTTAAAAGTACTGATTAGGTAAATTGAAAGATCTCAGAAAAGTTTGATCATGCCTATTTTACCATTACTTTTAAGGGAATAAGCTCTCTTATTTATAGCTTGAGTCTGCATTATAGTACACTATTACAGAGAATGGAAGGAAGCCTAAGCTGAGCATTCTCTGCCTTTTGGAGTACCTGAAATGGATGAACCCTTGAAGATCATTTTAAAAAGAAAAAAAATTATTACTGGAGATTTTTTAAAAAACTCCTCTAAAACACCAAGAGTGTGGAACAACAGTATGATAGGGAGAAAGCAGCTGGAACTGACAGAAAATGGTATTTATCTTCCCAGTAGCCACAAGGAGAGCAAAGCACATGGAAAGCATGCCTGATGTGGAAGGAATGTATGCATTGCCTAACATATTGGAAAAAAATTGTTCAAGAACAGTTTATCCATGTGAGAATGTGACCTTTGAACTGCTGCCAAAGCCAATGAGTCTGCTGAGTAAGTTCTGGTAAAGCCAGTTACAGATGCCTCAGGGTGTCTGTAACTCTCAAATGAATTTTTTTTTCCAAATTACTCAACAGTTAAAGAGGTATATGTTACCTGTTACCTAATTTTATCTGGTTCTGTCAGGAAAAAAAAAATAAAAATTCTATTTTCTTTTCTACTCTTCCTTCACATGGTGTATGCTTTTTAAACATGTCCTGCTTAAAAAAAAAGAATAAATCCCAAAGATCTCTCAGTTTAATGTGAGAACTACACTTTTCATTGTCATCTGTTAGAAGATAGGAATCAGGAACTCTTATTATAAAAGAGTTTTATTGTTATACATAATGAGAATCAAGGTAACTTTCTCAGTATTTTGAAACCTGGGAGGAAACAGGGTATGACCCAGCCAGCACAATGGATATTACCAGCAGGAAGGCCATGGAGAGGCAAGAGTAACAATTTCTGTAGGTAGCAGTTGGAAGGGTTACAAATGGCATGGTCACACATATCAGTCCAATAAAGGAAAAGGTGTTGGGCAGATGAACAAACAAAATGATTGAGTTAGTGAGGCGGAAGAATGAGGTGGCTGCCAGAGCTGGTGCAGTGAGCACTGAACACTAAGGAGGGAATCCTCTGAGTCAGGTGAAGAATAATTGTCAGTGAGAAGAAAATCTTAAATTTCCCATTCTTCATCTCCCATCTCTCCTCCTGTTTCTTAGACACACAAGGGGTCACAGATACCACGATAGCAGGCAGCCCATAGTAGAGCTGAGGACAGCTTTCAATGAGGAGCATGCTCCCAAGTGTTAGAAATAAGGCAATTGCTTTGTTTTTAGAGAGCTGTCAGTCAGGAGAAAAAATGAAATGAAATATTTCAATAGTAATTAGTGAATTTCGTTTCTCAAATTTTGTTGACAATTCTGAAATCCCTTTTATGGGACCTGCTTTTTGGGTTTGGGTTTGTTTTTTAAGGTAAGTCTCTAGTGCAGTTTGTTATTCACATAAAATGTTTTACCTTTCAAATCACTAATCACTTTTGAAAAAACTTAGATGTGTTATCCATCTGTAAATTATTCAAATCATTGGTCTTAAAAATGCAGTTGTAACCAAAACAAAGCATAAATTGAGAAAACTTCTTCCCTGTTGAGTTAGAAAACTGTCAGCTGCTCTGTCAACATGTAATACGTCACTATGCCAATTTGATTTTTGACACTGCATACACATGCATCTGTATAGTTCTATATGACAAATACATGCTTTAATGAGCAAGTAACATAGTAATTAGAGGCAGCTGAATGTGGAAAATATGTAAGATGAAAGGAAAGGTTGTATATAAAAATATTGACACATTCAGGTGAATTAAATGTGAAAGAATATCTTTACATGGAAAACTTAATTATGGTGGCTCTAATTAATGCAGTTTCCCATAATGCTTCAAACCCACATTCTTTAATAATGCATCTGAGGTTGCACTTCAATTTAGATACTTTCTGAATATTAGCTTGGGGTATTGTTGGGTCTAAACGTGAGTCTGACCTACATAGCCATTTGTCCAAACTCGTTAGGCCTAATATTAATAATTCAGGGCAGATCAGTACATTCCTACAAGGCCAAGGATAATTCATGTAATCCTGCTTTCCTTTTGCAGTTTCTTTGCCATCCCTTTCCCCTTACCCATCCTGCTCCCTGAATAACACATAAATGCTGATGGCATATTGTCCAAAGAATTACTTGTGTGGAAATTTTATTCGCAGATTGTTAATTTTTTTAATGTTTTCATTCTCTTTCCTATTCCACTTAACTGTAGTTTTTGCAGCAAGAGGCCAGATATATGTATATATTTATACAAAACGCTACCACGTTGGGATGAAATCTCTAAACTGGATGACCTGTTCCTCCTGTTTCTTTCATTTTGTGCAACAGCTATGGTCTAATTCTCTATATATTTTTTCCAGTGACAGTGCTTGCTGTGAACGGTGGGGGTTGAACCCCAGAGGGGACAAATCATGTTTACATTGATGTGTTTGAAGGAATTTCTTGTAATCTATGACAATTGACAAACTTTTGATTTATTTTTCCTCTTGCTGCCTTGGAACACGGCCCCTACTATATTTTAACTGCACACTGATAGTGATCTATTGTGAGTAAAAATGGGTTCCCTGTAGCCCAGAGTGCGGTCCAACCTGTCTTTCTCTAGCAGAGAGTATTTTTGTTCAGTATTTTGGTTCTTTTCTTTATTTATGTTGCATGTAGCAGTGACGTCATACCCACAAGTTTCTCATTGTTTACACCAATGGAGATTAGGGTGACGTTGAAGAAAATACAGCAGTTTCCCCTTCTTCCACCTATTTGCCCCTTTTTTCCACAAGCTTATTTTTTATTTCTAAATGAAAATGAGATCTTGGCAATAGTATTTCCTTGAAATTATTCTAGAGACATCTCATGAATTTTTAGGGATATTAGGCTGGGGTCATTGCCACTGTAGCACTCTTTGCCTGGTTAAATATAATTCAATTGTCAGGTCCCTGTTTTAGTTTTTCAGTACTTTGTCCTTTCTATTGCACAGCTGACACAAAGAGTAGCACAGCAGTCTTTTATTGTCCTTATCTAGCTTTTTTATCCCTAATGACAGAAAAAAAAAGAGTTATTGGAGGAAAGTCAGACAATTAATTAAAGTGTTGTTTTTCATGTATAAACCCAGAGATATCTTCAACAGGAAACAAGCTGCAGTGATTATTTTCCTGAGCTTGCTGGTTTTGACACTACTTACATAAGTAGACACACACTGACTCTCCAGGACCTTGGCTATAAAGTTTTACAGTATTATTATATATGGAACATGAGCTTTATGGACCACTTCATGTCAATCTGGGTCATACCACTTAAAAGTGTGCAGAATGTATGAAGGCTCTTATCAGCCACTTTGTGTGTACAATCATGGTAAATACAGCATTTGGGACATGGAAAGAATTTGCTGCTTAGAAATGCAAGTGCTGCAAAGAAATGTACTGGTTATAGGGCAGTGTTGGGATTGTGTGGGCTTGTTCTTTCAAAGAGCAAGGGGGATCAAGTATCTCATAGCTGCAGTGCAGCCAGATTGAGGCTGTAACTTTACTGTGTAGCTGCAGCTATTCTAAGTAAAGGAGGCCATGAAACTTCAACATTTTAGTAGATATTCTGAATTTATTGTGTGAAAACACTTCAGGTCTTAATCAGGATTGAGATATTTTCCCCCCTCTCAGCTCCACACACCATAGGATCTTGCAAAGAATCAAGGAATAATTTATGCTCTTGATAAAGTTCTTGTCTTCTTGAAATTATGGTGGCTTGCATTATGATTATCATTATTTACTATTTATTTTATTGTGGTGCCTACAAGCTACATTAAAGGATTGAGATCCTGTTGTGGAAGAAAATACTCAAGCAGAGAGCAGAAATTTCTTCAAACATCTATTTTTAGCCAATAGAATGACACAGCAGAAAGATGAAGCAGCAGGAGAAAGCAAATTGTGAAACAGGTCAGCATGATAAGAATCAACGATAAAACAAATAAATTCTATGGATGAAATGGTGAACCCTATTGACTTTAAGGCAAAATACTGGAAGTAATCTCAGTTTATCTGAAGTGGTGTATTTATTTAAAATATTCATATGTTCATGTGTTGAGACCTTTCTGAACTAAAGAAATTCATTTAAATGGTAATAAATAGGTAAAGGAGTTCATGCTGTGAAAGAACTAGAAGAGAAAAGGTCATGTAGTTTTGGTTTGTTTTTTTTCCATTTCCCCAATAGCTTAAGTTTGTTTAGAAATGTAGTTTTGCTTTGAGTGTACACTGGCTGAGAGTCTTCTGTACGGTAATGAAGGAAAGGTCATGATCAGATTTGAAAATTAAAATGAATTGGTCTATAAATGTGCCATTACATCAAAACCTGTGAGTCATTCTTATATCTACTTAAATAGGGCAAGGTGTCCGCTCAGACCTCCTGCTGGTTTTGCAGTTTTGATAGAACAGCACCATCTGAATTGCAGCAAACAAGTAACCAGTTGTCTTTGATGGCAAAAATTGCGAGAGTGAACAAGCTCACTTGCTAGTCTTGAAGTTGTATAGTAAAAACTAAATAATGAAGAGATAGATTTGCCTGTTGTGTTGAGGTTAATAAACCCTCACGAACAGTTTAAGGTACGCTGCTGTATTTTTCAGTAAACTGAAACTCTGCTGGGGGAAGTCCTGTCTGTGTTTCAGTCTCATGATGCTAACCAGCATTGCTGACAGGCGATCACACCGGTCTGCTCGCCTTTAATGCTGATGATTTTTCACTCATAGTTTGGATCATGAGAACTTGATGAATTGAAATAACCTTGTGCATTTCAATTCTGAAGTGTTTTGGGACCTTTTTACACCTTTTTGTACCATTCGGTGGCCAGGAAAGCTCCCGTTCCTGCTGCTAAGCAGCTGCTACCCGGGAGAGATCCACTAGATGTCCTCGGAGCTCTACTCTGGCTGCGCTGAGCCAGGGACAAGCGCCGTAGTGACGGGAGCAGTACCAGGATGGGGGTACAGCCTGTGGCTTGCAAAAATCAGGAAAGAAGAAGGAATACTTTGTTCTGCCTTCTTTAAAGAAAGGAAAAAAAAAAAAAAAGATAAAGGAGCTGTTCCTTGACATTTTAGGTAGAGAATAATCTGCAGTTTCCTTTTTTTATTTTTGCAGCTGGAAATATTTCCCATTACTGTTTGTGAACTCTGAGTAGCAGTTCAGATCCAGACAATCTACACATTTAACTGTACTTTTTGACTTTTTGAGATCAGAAATTTAGGTATTGTGAGAAGCTTAGACATCCGGGGAACTATTCTTTCTTTTATAGAAAGGAAGGCTACTGCCTTCTGAGAAAAATTGCATTTGAAAGTTTCTAGAAGTATTTATTTACTTTATAGGTAATTGAAAGAAACTTTGCTCTCCTTTTGCTCTTAATGAGTAGTTCATATGTGCCTTGTTTTTTTAATTATTTGAGCAGTCTTAACTTAATGTCCATAAAAACTTCCCCTGATAGTTTTACTGATTAGTTTTACAAATGTTGTGTGATTGTCATCATATTAAGTAGAAGGATCTGTCTTCTTTTTTTTTTTTTCCTATTTACTATACAATTGAAAATAGAAAAGTAGTTTTCTTTTTGTCCCAACTTTTGTTTTCACCAGTATCAAATTGCAATTCTATTCAACATTTATAACACATCTAGGAATAGAAATGAGTTGATTCTTATACAGGTTCTACAGGTGTCAAATAAATTTAACACACATCCAAAGGCTGTTCTTAAGGTCCCCCGTCTCTCTGATGATTCCCATTTTCTGTTAATGTTTATGGAAGTTTTATAGAAAATGGTATGTGTGTAGCTGAACCATTTAAAATCATTCCTGTCCTGTCTTTGATCTTGTCATTAGTCATCCCTACTAATAATGTGTGTTTTGTTTTATTTGAAATAAGTATTGTATTTGGTGTGAATGTAACTGACTGTATAAAAGGAATGAAGAGTAACAGCATGTTTTCTTTCCAAAAGTTATTGCTCTGATATGCAATTGCTCATGTACTGGTTAAAACCCTTGTGGCAAGTCCTTTCTGCTACTTATATTTCCAGGTCCAGGCCTGTTTCCTGCATGTTAATGATGTGAAATATTCAAATGATGCATGATCTCCAGAACAACTGACAATGATAGTTAAAAACAGTCCCTGAAGGGCATTGCTTTTGAGAAACACCATCAGGTCCTTTCCCTATTGAAGAGAAGGCCTTAAATTTCCAACTTTATTGGTTTAAGTTTGATGCAAATAGTACAAAAAGTTTTCCTTCCCAGCCTTCTTTGCCCTTAAGGATGATTTCTTTTTAATTTCCATAAATGTGTCCTATCCTATTATTGACTGTTGAGAAGATATGGCCAGAAGTAAATGAAAACCAGGGACTGTTACTAACCAATGGCATAGCAGTTGAGAATTTCTGAGCAGTGTGTTTTGCTACAGTGTTTGATTAGAAAAAGTCCTTCAAAACAGCTATAATTACAGCAAAATGGGCCTGCTTTTTACCTCACCTACTGTCAGTGTGTCTCACAAATGCCCTTTATTTTTCTTTCATTTCCTTAAAAAATAAGAAAGTAGGCATACTGGAAAGACTGTAACACTTTTGGTAACTTATTTCACTTTTCTTTTGCTGTCCAACTTTTCAACTTTAATGAATGTTTTGGGACGAGTTAGAGGGAAAACATGGGAAAATGCTGTTTTGAATTTTCTGTGTAGTTTGAATGTGTATGCATCAAAAGCTGCAGTGTAAACCTTCTTACAAAAGCCAAGCTCTGAGGAATGGTGTACTATGCAATGAAAAAGCTTGATGCTGCATGATGAATTTCTGAACAGCTGTAAGATAACTCTACTAGGATGCTAAAAGAACATGGCATTAGTCATGTGAGCAAAGTTTTAGAGGAATGGGGTCACTGCTGAAGAGATCACTCATTCATCTCCCTCAATGCCTGTTTTCCACAATCATAATGTTACCCTTGCTTGACAAGTATACTGTATGGCAAGCCATCAAGGCCTTAGAACAGGACTTGACCCATTTGAGTGATTTCAATCCCTCTTTCCTGGTGACTGTGGGATTAAGAAACTGGAAAAAAAAATTCTTTTAAATTTAATGTCATTACCATAACGCAAAAAAGACACCCTAAACTGAAGGTACAGGCCAGAGAAACATTACCTTTTTTCTGTATTTGCTTTTAAGGTTTTGTTTTTGCCCGTCAGTGTTGTTTTGTTTTTAGTATAACTGAGTCAGTTCAATCTAAACCATTACCAAAAGTTGGTTCAGTGCAGCATGTGAAACAATCTAATTGGCCTTTGGATTTCTTGAGATGTAAGCATATCTGATTCAGATGACATACAAAGTTACAGGATGGTAATTATGCATGCATTTATAAAATAGTATGCTCTGTATTTCTAGAAATACATAACAGGGGCATTCAGATGACTGGAAGATAAAGATATTCGTTCTAACCCGGCACTTGTTTCAGAACTAACACCCAATTCTACATTCAGTTATTTTTTTCTTGATTGACTTTTAAATCCAGAGCAGAAACCATGCCAATGATTGGTTCAGCATGTTTCAGTGGACCAATGCTCTGTGTGCTTTTGGTGATGCCTTATTTGTGAACTGATCTTAATGTCAAGCATATTTACCATTTTTAGTTTTGTCTTTTCTATGGGCAAATTTTGGTATTCTTTCAAGAGTTAATGTAAGCAAAATTAATTTTTTTGGAAAATTTTATTAATATCTTGTAACTCTTTAATAATGTGTGATTAATTGCAGTAAAGGTGTTCCTTGGCACAGTTTAATACAGAGAAAGTACTGTAACATGTATAAGAATAAATATATTTATATATATGTATATATATGTGTGCGTATCTATAATGCATATGTGTGTATGAGTGTGTGTATGTAAGAATATATGTGTGTGTATGTTTCTGTGTGTGTATGCATACATATATATATTTATANTACAGCAAAATGGGCCTGCTTTTTACCTCACCTACTGTCAGTGTGTCTCACAAATGCCCTTTATTTTTCTTTCATTTCCTTAAAAAATAAGAAAGTAGGCATACTGGAAAGACTGTAACACTTTTGGTAACTTATTTCACTTTTCTTTTGCTGTCCAACTTTTCAACTTTAATGAATGTTTTGGGACGAGTTAGAGGGAAAACATGGGAAAATGCTGTTTTGAATTTTCTGTGTAGTTTGAATGTGTATGCATCAAAAGCTGCAGTGTAAACCTTCTTACAAAAGCCAAGCTCTGAGGAATGGTGTACTATGCAATGAAAAAGCTTGATGCTGCATGATGAATTTCTGAACAGCTGTAAGATAACTCTACTAGGATGCTAAAAGAACATGGCATTAGTCATGTGAGCAAAGTTTTAGAGGAATGGGGTCACTGCTGAAGAGATCACTCATTCATCTCCCTCAATGCCTGTTTTCCACAATCATAATGTTACCCTTGCTTGACAAGTATACTGTATGGCAAGCCATCAAGGCCTTAGAACAGGACTTGACCCATTTGAGTGATTTCAATCCCTCTTTCCTGGTGACTGTGGGATTAAGAAACTGGAAAAAAAAATTCTTTTAAATTTAAAGTCATTACCATAACGCAAAAAGACACCCTAAACTGAAGGTACAGGCCAGAGAAACATTACCTTTTTTCTGTATTTGCTTTTAAGGTTTTGTTTTTGCCCGTCAGTGTTGTTTTGTTTTTAGTATAACTGAGTCAGTTCAATCTAAACCATTACCAAAAGTTGGTTCAGTGCAGCATGTGAAACAATCTAATTGGCCTTTGGATTTCTTGAGATGTAAGCATATCTGATTCAGATGACATACAAAGTTCCAGGATGGTAATTATGCATGCATTTATAAAATAGTATGCTCTGTATTTCTAGAAATACATAACAGGGGCATTCAGATGACTGGAAGATAAAGATATTCGTTCTAACCCGGCACTTGTTTCAGAACTAACACCCAATTCTACATTCGGTTATTTTTTTCTTGATTGACTTTTAAATCCAGAGCAGAAACCATGCCAATGATTGGTTCAGCATGTTTCAGTGGACCAATGCTCTGTGTGCTTTTGGTGATGCCTTATTTGTGAACTGATCTTAATGTCAAGCATATTTACCATTTTTAGTTTTGTCTTTTCTATGGGCAAATTTTGGTATTCTTTCAAGAGTTAATGTAAGCAAAATTAATTTTTTTGGAAAATTTTATTAATATCTTGTAACTCTTTAATAATGTGTGATTAATTGCAGTAAAGGTGTTCCTTGGCACAGTTTAATACAGAGAAAGTACTGTAACATGTATAAGAATAAATATATTTATATATATGTATATATATGTGTGCGTATCTATAATGCATATGTGTGTATGAGTGTGTGTATGTAAGAATATATGTGTGTGTATGTTTCTGTGTGTGTATGCATACATATATATATTTATATATGAAGAAATCTCTGATTTCTTACAGAAAATAGGATAGGCCAAAAATGTCTAATGGACTAGCAACTTTTGTTTTCGTTTTAACCCAGTGATATTAATTGTGCCAAGGGAAAAGCATATTCTTAGTATTCTGTGCTTTTACTGTGTTCTATTTTGATCCAAACACTTGACTGTAAACAGTAATTTTTCCCCATGACTGCGGTCACCCTCTAAGACAGAACAGAAAGAGCAATTAATCTTTTGCCCTACTTTTAATGTACAGCCAAAGTGTTATCAATAATCTCATTGCATTTTTTTTTCCTGGGTCAAGACTGTTAACATTAACTAAGGCCTGTATTAAATCCCTTAAATTACCTTCCAGCTGCCTTGTTATATATATAACCTTGCCATTAACCTGCTGCTCTTCCTCTCCTCCCATCCAACACATGGTTATAGCCAAGATGTCCATCTACAAGAGAATGAGACTGGCATGTTGTTTTGATTGCGGACGCTCTGAGCGTGACTGCTCTTGCATGTCAGGCAGTGTACATAGTAACATGGACACCCTTGAGAGAGCCTTCCCACTTTCTTCTGTCTCTGTTAATGATTGCTCCACCAGTTTACGTGCCTGTAAGTTTTAACACCAACACATGCTGTTCCATGTTTGTGGTGTCTGTGGTACCATCCCTGTCTCGTGTTGTGCATTGTAGTTCTGTGAGTTTTACTGGGCTGATGCTTTTTCAAAAAATCAACCCCAAATTTGATCACAGCTCTGTATTTGTATTTCTGTTTTTATTTTTAATGCAAAAAAATGTAAATCATTATTTTGCTTTATGTGCTCTTTATGAAGCATCCTCTTGCAATAGCCTGTAGGACTTTAGTAGTGCAGTGTGGTGATATCTTTTCTATTTATTTCATACAATACAAATTGTCATTAATTAAGCAATAAGTGCTTTGGTGGAGGACCAGACCTGTGTCTAAATCTGTGACTGGTGCCAAGTGGATAGCTTTAATAATGCTGGCACTAGAGCACCATACAATGGGCAGTGAATAAATATACAGGATACAATGTAGCAGCTGAACTGCAGTAGCTGGAATTCTATTCTGTGCTCCTACTTTTACCATTAGTTTTGTTTGTAACTCTTCATTCTCAGTAAAGCAGGATCTTCCATCTAATACTGAAGCCAAATGTATGGCTGAAATGTTTGTACTCTTTGTAAAATTGGTTGTACTTTTTGTAGTGCCTTTTTAGAAAAACTAGGCTGATGGAAATCCCTGGTACAAACATTTTGAAATTAAATGTAGAATCTGTTTCATAGAACAGTAGCATTCTGG
>WEZZ01034022.1:12759-43124 GCA_013400585.1 Chloropsis cyanopogon | reverse complement strand
TATTGCTGCATTTCAATTTTTGAGAACTTAGATTTTTCCTTTATAACAAAAGCTCTGAATCTAGGCAAACATTCTGTCATTTTGGGATAGGAAAAGCTTGGGTTGCAAGAATTCTTTGGCTGTCTCCAGAATTATGCCATTAAGGAGTTCATTTAAGGCCCATATCATACTGTTCAAAATATGAGAAGTCTTCTCCCACTAATGCTTTAATTGCTTTTAATGTAACAAAATGCTACTTTATTGCCATGGATTCCCACAAGACAGCTAATCAGGGATCTTTGGTCCCGGACTGCCTCTAAGCTAATCAAATTCTCACGGTCATCTCTATCAGGTTTTACTAGTTCCCTGTTTCCTTACTGAAATTTAAACACTGCAGTGGATCTATTTTTGTATTTTACATATATGTCCAGCTCATTCAATGTATTCTCATTAGTCAACAAAAACATTACATTTGAATCAGTAAAACCCAGTTGTAATTAGTTCTGGGTTACTAAAACCATTTTAAGATCAAATTAAGAACACGGTTGTTTGGTTATTTTTATTTGCAAGTATTGTGCTTTTAAAGAAACATTTCCGGTACCTGCAATCCATCACAACATTTAAAAGCTGGATAAATATAGAACAGCCCATTTTTCATGGTAATGCATGTTTCAGAAATAGACAAAGAAAGACTACATCATCCCCAAATGCTACTAGAACATGATTTTGCTGAGATACTGCAGTACAGTATTTCATTAAAATGGGGTTATGGATCCAAACCCACTAAACATTACAAGTGATGAAGGACTTACTCAAGTGTTTTCATAACTACCATGAACTAGGATTCATTTTTCAAAAATGGGCGTGTTTTGAAGTGCTATATAGCCTGGACTTCTGCAACTAACCACTTGAAGTAAAATTATGTGGCTAAGAGTGCAACTGATCTTACGTACACTAAGAGCCCAATCTTACCAGCTAGAGCACAATATAGTCAATGTTTACTGTTAGCTTTTGAGCAGCTAGGACTGAATTTGGCACAAAGAAGATAAAACCATGGTCTAGGACACAAAGAATCCATTACCTTGGCACAGACTGTGGCGTTCGATCCCTCACTCCTAAATTCTTGGCCGTGTTTTGTACTCTTGCACCCTGTGGAAGAGCAAGAATTTTACTTCATTTATCCCACAATAAATTAGGACATTTTCTGAGCTTTGTAGATGAACATAACTATTGATTATAATTAATTAACATGTATGTTTCACCTCCCAAAACAACTAGTATCTCCTAAGGTGAGGAAAAAATTAAAGCAATGAAGAAACAAAAATCTTGCCACTTGTCACCGAATAAATGCACACATATAGATCTTCCTAATTTAAAAGAGAATCATAAAAAAATTAACATTTAAGGTTTAAAACAATCCAAACACATCTCATTTGAATTTGTTTGATTTGTGTAGAAGTCAAAGTTCTTTTCTGGCATGCCATTTATTTCCTATGAACTTTTGAACAAATTAATAATACAGATTATTTTCGATGAAAATACTAAATAAAACTAACAAAAATGGCCTAAACTCGGGCACTAAATAAGGATTAGAAAAATGCAGGTCCTGATCTTCCTTTATAGTCAGAGAATCTTAAAAACAATCCCTCAAGCAAATAGGCAGGATCCTCCCGAGATTGATTAGCCTAACACCCCTGCTTAAAGCAGGGACAAAAGAAAAGCTGGTCTCTCTCTACCGCAATTGATCCTTTCAAAAACAATAATGAAAGTACTTTTGTCTCACTGACTCATCTAGTGAGGAGGAAATGGATAAAACATACACAATATCTATATACCATGAACTATTGTGTGAAAAACACCCTCTTCTGCAAACATTCCAGCTTACACATAACAAAGAACTTAGTAAAATTTCTTTTTGAATTATAAGGTCTAGCTCTTAAAGTGAAGTTTTATTGATGTAAAGTAGTCATAATAAAGAAGTATCTTTTCGGCTTACTATGTTTTTTATCATTTTAAAGGAGATGGAAATTACTTGTTCTGTCACTAACAAATGTACTGACTCTCCATTTATTTCTCCTGTACTATGTAAATTCAGGACAAAATAACAAAGAATAAAAATGTATAACCTCAGAATTCTTGCTGTGTAATCTTAGATTGATGTGAAGCCTCAAAGATAATTTATATTTCTAACAGAGCTGCAGTGCCAGGTGCACATGACATAAAATAGGTATAATAATTGGTTCCATTTCATTCCACTAGACCTTTCATTTGACTGAAATCAAGTACACAGGTAATTGACGTGGTATTGATTTACTGTCATGAGCTGAAACAGTATATGAAAAAGGCTAGGTGTTTACACACAGATAGGCTCTCAGATTGTATGTAAATCAACATGTGCCACAAAAGCGTACTGTGTCCTTACATTTCTTTAAGGCAAAAAAAGGGTGAGAAACATAGAAAAAATAACTAGTGTACATATAAAACTTAAGGCAGAATATACAATTGTTCTACTATAGCTGCGTCTATCTCATTAAGATTGTCTCCAACAATTGCAAAGGCACATAACTGTAGACCAAGACAAACATGTCTTTCCCCAGAAACTCCTCCAGAATTCAGTCATTAGTCATTCAATGCTTCATCTCTTCATCAACAAGAATGTATTTAATCAACTTTCGTGATTCTCTTCTTTCCCATCTCATCTTGTACTCAGTAATAAATACACATCACTAACCTTGTGAAAGATCCACATCTTTGGTACAATCTTAGCTCGCTACATCAAGAATCAGAGAAGGGTTTGGGTTGCTAAAACTTTAAGAGATCATCTAATCTCAACCTCCTACCATGGGCAAGGGCACCTTGCACTAGACCAGAATGCTCAAAGCCCCGTTCATCCTGTCCCCAGATATTTCCAGGGATGGGGCATATATAGCTTCTCTGGGCAATATGTTCCAGTACCTCACCACCCACACAGCAAAGACTTTTTTCTAAACCTAATATCTAAAATTTATTCTGAAATAAAGAATCAATCTAAGCCCACTCTCGCTTTGAAGCCATTACCCCTTGCCCTATCACTTCATGCCCTTGTAAAAAGTCCCTCTCCAGTTTTCCACTCTTTTAATTTGGTTTTAATCTGACAGTTTCATTTGATTTCTTTAGTTCTGCACTGGTGAGGACAATGGTCAGTCCCTACCTGTGACACATGTTCTTTAGAAGTCTGTTATCCCCCTTCATGAAGCTGAACAGTCCTGCATCATTTTGTCTTTCTGTCTGTTCTGTCTATAAACCTTTCCCAACCATTGGTCAGTTTTCTTCTGACTTTCTCTGAATCTTTTCCATTATGCTATATCCTTATGGAAGGGATAAGAACATCAGATAGTTCCAAATGCAGGGTCATGACAGCATTATTTCTACTTTGTGCTCTATCCCTGCCTAAACCATTATAGCTTCTGCTTTACTGATAACTGCTGCAAATTGAGCTGATGTTTTCTCCTTATGTCCTGAGGTCCTGAACATGAAATGGAATGGCAAGCTCACAGTCAATTATTTTGAACATGAACTTAGGGTTTGTTTTTTCCCCTAAGTCCTTCACTTCAGAGTAATCTATGCTGATTTTCATCTACTATTTTACTGCTCAATCTCAAAGTCCTGCAAGATTACTTATACTTCTTCAGAGTTACTTCTCATCTTTAATAAAAGAATTGAAAAGAGCTCAGTGGAGAACAAAAAGAATGATTAGTTAAGAAAATTCAACTGAAAAATGACAGATCAGATGAATTGATTTCTTCCGTCTACACAACTGATGGCTTATCAGGGAAATGATAATCAAATTTGGGACTTTTTAGCAGGAGCTGTAGCAATAGGAAAATGGGTAATGATTTTAAACTAAACAAAGGTAGATTCAGAATAGATACAAGGAAGAAATATTTTATTATGAGGGTGGTAACACAGGAACAGGTTGGCCAGAGTATGCTAGATGCCCCATTTCTGGAAACAATCAACATGCTAAAAGTCTACTGCTAAATAAGGAAGAAAATGTGGTCACTAAGTTTACGTATAGTGGACAGAAAACAGGAATTGAAAGGGAAAAAATAGGGAAAAACAAGCTGCTTAAATGAGGCACTAAGTAAAGCATCATAATGAAAAGGTTAAGAAAACTCTGGAGCAGACCACATGGGAACCAGTGTGCAGGAGTCCCCACTACTGGAGGTTTAAGAACAGATACAACAAATGTCTGTCAGGAATGACAATAAGGATAGATGTTGGTTACAATTAGACACGTTGAGTCCAACTCAACAGTTGACAGAGAAGTTGAGTCCAACTTCTGCACCTCCAGTGGCCTTTCCTCAGTCTCATTTTCTAAAATTTTATCATAATAAAGAAACCTCACCATGACAGACTGCTGAGACTGGCACATGATTAACAGCACTGAGAGCCAGAATATACATATATTTGCAAAAACTATCTAAATTAATCACATGCTGATCCTGGACATCAGTGCTGTGACTACCTCTGAGAACAAAACCAGCCTATTTTTACTTGCATCACTCACTAAACAAACTAATTTTAGTATCCTGCTCACATAATAAATCAAATGCGTTGATTTAAAAAAGAGTCTAGCTTTATATAATCATGTAATTTATTGTTTAGTTGGGACACAAATTAGACCTTACTTAAAACCACCAAATTCTTATTTCTTTTGAGGAAAAGCCCCCAAAAATTACTAGCAACTTGCTATGTGACATCTTTCTGCCACCACTGTGCATCATTACCATTTCTATTTGAATATACTACTAATGCATACCTTTTCAATTCCATACTTAATTGACACTGTCTCACATGGGCATAAGGGAGAGCTGTACTGCATGACTCTAGACGGCTACCCTCTGCATACCAGTACTGCCAGAGCACTGGTGAAAGATGATGGCATCTCTGAGACACCATCAATCTGGACTCTTCTATATGAGCTACTATTCTCATTGCCATGTTTAAAAATTACAGGTTTATTTTCAAGCTACACACTTATTTATGGATAGCAAGAACCAGTCGCATAGAGAAAACAGATTCAAAAAGCTCTAAATCAGTACAATGCTTATGAGAATTATTCACACAATCACTAGGTTGGAAGAGACCTTCCAGATCATCAAGTCCAACCCATGCCCTAACACCTCAACTAAACCATGGCACTGAGTGCCAAATCCAATCTTTTTTTAAACACATCCAAGAATAGTGACTCCACCACCTCCCCGGGCAGACCATTCCAGTACCTTATCACTCTTGCTGTGAAACTTTTTCCTAATATCCAACCTATGTCTCCCTTGGTGCAGTTTAGGACTGTGTCCTCTTGTTCTGTCAGTTGCTGCCAGGAGAAAAAAGACCAACCCCCACCTGACTAAAACCACCCTTCAGGCAGTTGTAGAGAGAGATAAGCTCACCTCTGAGTCTCCTTTTCTCCAGGCTAAACACCCCCAGCTCCCTCAGTCATTCCTCACAGAGTTTGTGTTCCAAGCCCCTCACCAGCCTTGTTGCCTCCTCTGGACACGCTCAAGTGTCTCAATGTCCTTCCTAAACTGAGGGCCCAGAACTGGACACAGCACTCAAGGTGTGGCCTCACAAGTGCCAAGTACCGGGGAAGGATGACTTCCCTGTTCCTGCTGGCCACACTGTNTAACCCAGCAGAGAGTGCTCCTGTCCAAGCTGTGGGCTGCCAGCTTTTCCAGGAGTGTGCTGTGGGATACAGTGTCAAAGACCTTGTTGAAGTCCAAATAGACAACATCCACAGCCCTTCCTGCATCCACCAGGCAGGTCACCTGGTCATATAGGGAGACCAGGTTGGTCAAACACGACCTGCCCCTCCTACACCCATGCTGGCTGGGTCTGATACCCTGGCCATCCTGTAAGTGCTGCATGATAACACTCAGTATAAACTGTTCAATTACCTTATCAGGTACTGAGGTCAGGCTAACTGGTCTGTAATCACCAGGGTCCTCCTTCCCACCCTTTTTGTGAATGGCTGTCACATTGGCCAGCTTCCAATTATCTGGAACCTCACCAGTGAGCCAGGACTATTGGTAAATGATGGAGAGTGGCTTCACAAGCTCATCTGCCAGCTCATTCATCACCCTGGGGTGGATCCCATCAGGTCCTATGGATTTATGAATATCCAAGCAGCTCAGCAGTTCTCTGACTGCTGGATCTCCTCCTGGATAACAGGGGGACCATTCTGCTCCCTGACACATATACTAACCCTGGAGGACAGTTATCCTGAGGACAAGTCATCTTCCCACTAAAGACTGAAGCAAAGAAGGCGTTAAACACTTTTGCCTTCTCTTCATCTGCAGTCACTGAGTTCCCTCCCACATCCAGTAGAGAACCAAGGTTGTTCTTACCCTTTCTTTTGTTGTTAATATATTTGTAAAAGCATTTTTTATTTCCCTTTACAAAACTTAGCAAATTAAGTTCAAACTGAGCTTTGGCCTCTCTAATTTATTTCCTAAATGCCCTAGGAACCTCCTTAAATGCTTCCTGAGAGACCTGACCCTCCTTCCAAAGATGACACCTCCTCTTTTTATTCCTAAGTTCCTTCAAAACCTTGTTGCCCATGCAGGCTGGACGTTTGCCTTGTCAACTCATCTTTCAGCACACAAGGCTAGTCTGTTCCTGTGGCCTCAAGATATCTGTTTTGAAGCACATCCATTTTTCTTGGACTCCTTTGTTTTAAAGGGCTGCATCCCAAGGAACTCTCTGAATAAATCTCCTAAATAGGCCAAAGTCTGCCCTCTGAAAGTCCAATGCAAAAGTTTCATTGATGTTCCTCCTGATTTCACCAAATATCAAGAACACTATAATTTCATATCACTGTGTCCCAAGCAGCCTCCAACAACCACATCTCCCACCAGCCCATCTCTATTTGCAAACAACAGGTCCAACAGTTCCTCCCCTGGTGGGCTCAAAATATAGTGCTGTTATTATACTTTAGAAAAAATATGAAAAAATGATTAATCACTTAAAAGACAACATAAATTTTCTTCTGGCCTTTTCTGTTTACCAGCCTTTTAATTACCTTTTTTCCTCAGAGCTCTCTGCCCTCCTGCAGCTCCTTTCCTAGGCCTCTGTCCTTTCCACTCTGCTGCATCCTGAAGTCACACTGCTGTCAGGATGCTTTACATAGTATTTTGTGTGTGCAGATGTTTACATACCAAAAGATAGTTGGGATGTTTTCACAATTTTTTCTCTATTTTATCAAGAAATCAAAACCTCTTAAGTTAAGCCATTTCACAGACCCAAGTTCATACCTACTCCCACAAGTTGGTCTCTTTCCTGTAGTTCTCACAGAACAGGTGCTTGTTATCTTATTATAACTGACAAGACAATTACTTTGAACATTGTTCCAACAGTGCAGTTGGAGCTGTTATTAGTCTTGTTCAACATGATCTTGGCCTCATTCAAAAATAAAATCATTCCTGAGGTTATCCATTCATTCAGGTGTCTCCAGTTATTCAGTACTGGTGCACCAAGCTGGAAAACAGATCAGCTTTGAAAGTGGAAACTGACAGGAGTTAGTGCTGCTGAGTAACAGATGAAGTAAATGTCCTTCGACTTGCACCTCCCTGTGGCTAATGTCTTTATTCCACAAAAGGTTTAGTGTGTAAATAGGATAACAAATTTTTTTTTGTTTATTTTATGTGGAAAAGGCACATGTATTGCTCTTAACTAAATGTTCTGCATTAAGCCCCAAGAAGCCTTTTTATTCCTTTTTCTTCCAAGTTTTATGACCTGCATTATGATCCTGACAGTTAAATCCTACAGATAATTTAAACATTAAATCCGAACAGGTTCCTAGAAAATACCATAGTGTGTTGTTGAAATGACTCCAACACATTTAGAATTTAATGGAGGGTTATATTTCTACTACAGAACTCCAAGACTGATTGAAAATTACAACAAAAGATTATTACTCTATTAAATGCCATAGTGGTTTCCTGCAAGGGAAAGAACGTGTGAAAAAAGTCTAGATATACTAGCACATATTTTCGCAGCATCTGTGTGTGGTATTGAGATATCGGTATCTTTAACAGCTATTGATCACCTGCTGTTTTACTTCAAAGAATGTAGCCTCGTCAAAAGGCCTTTTTTCACATCTGTATTCGAGCAAGTGCAGCTGCAGCTGCTCAAAACCATGTCAGTTTCTTTCATTTTGTCTTTCATTTTCATTAAATAAACTGCAGAAGACACAAAAATTAATCAGCATTTTTTTAAATGGCCTAGATCTGTGTTTGGAAAATGTACAATTTGACAGAATACATCCTACAAGTAGATTTATGCAAACCCCTACAACCATATTTTTTGATTGCAAAATACGCAGATCTGCCTTTTGTCTAAATCTTCAGGAGCAGCGATATCAATCTATACATGCAATTTTATCCATATAAAGCAGTAGCCTTCTTTTCAAGTCAAGTTAGAGCTGTAACTCCTGAGCAGATGTACATGACCTGATTCAAGAACCTCAAGGGTGATTATTCACCACAGAAACTTAATTTATGCACCAAAATAAGTGAAAACCCACTACAAAAAGGAAGGAGACTAAATACTCTGATGCACCCATGCTAAGACACAACAGTTACATACATGTGAATCTATGGTTTGAAACTATCCACAAAATTGCTTTAACAGACTAAAGGTCACACCTAGCATACGCATATTTTTCTCTATAGCAAGTTAGAAGTAAAGTACAGCTTTTTAATCATTTTCATAACTGTGATTGCTGCACAAAATAGGTAGTAAAATTAATGAACATAATAAATTAGGTGCCATCTAGAACCAAGAAATTATGAACCTTGTCTTATCTGTGATTAATTGTTACAATATTTAATTATGGTTTTATTCACTTCAAGATTGAGTGCATCCTGTATTTTGCTAATGATTTTGTTGTAAGGTTGAAAGCTACCACAGGCTGGGATATATGTTCCATATGCATGCAGAGTGATTAAGTCCCCCCTCAACCTCTCTTTCATCAACTGAACAGGTTGAGCTCTTTAATCTTCAGTTTATAAGTTTTGTCCAACAACCTCTGGACCATTCATGTTCTGCCTTTGAATTCCTTCCAAGATACATCCTTTTGAAAGTATTTTCTGATAACAAGATATTCTAGAAAATGTTGTGCTAATACAGTAGAGTGTATCCCCCATTTTCAGTTGATACTACTTTTTAATCCAGTATTTTTGGCATACTTTCACACAAAGAGTTCATGTTGAGGTGGTTATCTATCCACAACAGCCTCTAAATCCTAATATCCTATTATGACCAAAGAGTGAAAAACACTGTTTTGTAATAAGGACATTGTCCTCAGGAATCTTGCCTGGAAAGTTAAAAACAATGGTAGTTATTTCTCTCCTTCCCTTCTACACTTCCCCTTAATGCAGCGCATGAGTCACTTTTTACTGGCAATAGTTAATAATCTTAAGTTGTTTTTATCAATCATATATATTAAGATAAAAGTTGTCTTACTCAACAGACTACTCTGGTGTAAGGTGATACCAAGGCAGTTACTATACAAAATCATTTAGTAAAATCATAAGAGAAAGCAAACAGCTGGTTCAAGATGGCCTATTTCTGTATTAAAAATAAATAAAACACCTTCAACAATAAGGGAAGAAAATAAAAATTAAAAAAAAAAAAAAAAAAGACCAAAACACAAACAACAAAGCACCCAAACTAAGAGGACTCAAATAGACACTGCACAGCATTAGGATGGAGGCTAAGAAATGCTTGGTTGAGTCATTCCTGTTTGATGACTTTGTGTGCAAGCACCTCACCTGTTTGCGCATGACGTCCGTGGCTTGCATGATGTAGCGAGGGGGCAGCCCATGGCTCCGGGCCAGCGTGATCGCCTGCTCCAGGGTGACACTCAGAGTGCACCTGCAATGGGGGAAAGAGGTCAGCTATCTGATATCTCCTCAAAATTACTGCTTTTCAATCAATCCTCTTTTAAAAAAAACTATATATAAAAAGATTACATAGTAAACACGCCTCCTATGCCTCCCTCACCCGTGCAGGTATTAGCCTGAACAGTATAATGTTTCTAAGATTTTGAGTGTAACAAGTGTTCCTGCTGACTTACAATCAAATGCATTTGTTTTGTTTTGTTCTTAAGGAAAAAAACCCCAAACAAACCAACCCAACTGCCCAGAAAACTCAAAACCAGCACACAAAACCCCACACTAAAAACTATGGCTTGGCAAGTGCACAACTTGGAGAGTAACACCCCAAGAAAAAGTTTTTTTGCAATTGTATAAATCCATTTTCAGGTGGTCTCTGCATATTATATCTTACCCTCCCCTCTTAAAGCAGACCAAGGCTTTGTATTAGGATCCCAATCTCTTACAGTTAATTTAGCTTGATTATTCTCTTGGCCCATCAGTGCAGTGCAAAATTAAGAGACATTTACCCTTTGCAAAAAAGAAAATAGATGAAAACTGCATTCCTTCAAATGAACTGTCCTGTGCCGCTTTGCTATTTTTCAAAAATCCACTTAAGAACAAAATGATTGTGATACCTCATCTAACAGAAAGGCTGTCAATGTTGTATCAGAGCAACCAGAAAAGTTTCAGAGCTAAATATCGTGCAGTAGGACAGACAGCCTGCCAGCACACCATTTTGGACATGCCATCTGATTTTCACTGTCATCGTGAGGACAAGAAAAAATGGTTGGTTTCTCATGCAACCAAGACCACAGCCGTAGAAAACTCATGGATAGAGACAAAACATCTGAGTAGAAACAGGTGCTTTTTAGAAAGAACATGTTTGAGGGCTGCTATAACCCCAGAGGTGAGAGTGGCTCTATTCTGCACCAGCAAGTTGCTCAATGATTTTTCTCTTCACAACCAAAGTACTGCGATAATCAAATCTCTTGAACCAGAAAGATGGGTTGTACAGAAGATTATTCTACCTCAGCAGAACCTGACAAAAGCTGTGATTTTCAAGTTCAAATAATAAAACTAAGACACATTATTAATATATAATTTTGAGCATCCTTTTGGCAAAATCCTGACCAAAGTGTTCTGCACAGTTTATAATATGCACATAGAACAGACAATATGTTTCAATCAAACACTTATCTTGCTGAGCAGAAGATCTGTAGGAGGAAAAATGTGTCTGTACTTATTTTCTTACTGAAAAAAACTCAAACCCAAAATGACACATTTTAAAAACTGCTGAAGTTAATTTCTGGACTGCAAGGAGTTTCACAGAAGTGAGCATAGAGGATACTAAATTTGATCTGTAGCCTTTCATAAAAAAATTATCAGCTAAGTGATTTCCTTAGTAATGAGATAATTTTCATTCTTCAGTTTCTTGTATATACTGACCTCAGAGTTAACTTGAGGCAAAACTGTATTGATCTTTTCTGTTATGTGTTTGATTAAGGTGTGAGATAGCTAAATGTTAGATTAGAAATCCTAATCTAAACACTGTTTTCATCTTGTCTTTGAAAAGTGAAATATTGCACAAAATACATGCTCATAATATTTGCCTGGACCAAAATTTAAACATCCAAACTTCAAGACCAGATTGCAAAGGAAGCTTTGCTCTACTGACAGTGGAAAAAAGCAAAAGTATCTGAAATGTAGTTTGACAGGTATAATCTAAACCAAACAAAAAGGGCAAAAAGTTTCTCAGTAGGTATAATATGTATTAATGGGCTCAAAGTACAGCTCTCAAGCAAGCAGTTCCTGAGCCAAGTTTCCCAGAAATCCCATCTTCCTGGAACCCTTAAGCCTGAAAGAACCGAAAAATTATATTCTGTATGCGTGAATCAAAACTAAGAAAAGAACCTTCTAAATGAAGGTCATCTTGAAGAATTAAGTGCAATTTTGTGATTGAAAAAGACTGCCAAGCTGCTCCCTATCCAAACCTGATGAAATGGCTGACGATCGTGGACATTACGAGGCCTCTATATTTGGACAATGCCAATCGTGACTCAGAACTCAGGCTGCCAAGTGTGTAGATAAAGACATAACCAGAGTGGGAAAAGCAGAGACAGAGCAAAACAGCATAATAAAGATTTCCTTTAGAGGCTGCTAAGGAGGTAGGCAACAACTACAGTACAATTCTGAAACACACATGCTAAAATTGAAGATCTCTCTTCACAGCAAGTAAGAATAGCAATTCTAAGGATAGTATTTTTAACATATCCTATGAAATTAGTAGCAAAGACACTCACGATGACAGCAGCGATGATGTTAATTATTATCACACCTCTTCAGTAGAACATTTTACGTTTGAGGTGAAATCCTAGAGTAATGCTGGTTAGATACATCCATTTTCTCTTTTAAAAAACCTTCTTATTCATTAACAGGTGTTAAAAATTGTTAAAATAGCATCAGAGACATGACTGCATTTGAATATACTGTTTCATTAGAGGTGCAATTTAATATCACCAGATTTTGTGTTCCTCCTATGGCACATAAAAGGTCTGATGAATGGCAGAGTTAAATATAAACCATAGATTACAGCTTTTGTCCTGTGGTCAAGAAATAAGGTTTCTACTTTCTAAATAAAAAAAACCAACAACACTTAAATTGTGTCATTTTAGTTGAACACCAGATCAGTGAGATGGCATCTTCTAACAGAACTGATCATATAAACCTTCCATGAGACTCTGCTGAAGTGACTCATTTATCTATATAGTGGTGCTTTCTCCCAGCTCTTCAAATTGTTTTTTTAATTGGTACATATCCCTTTTCACAAATCAAACTGCCCTAGACACCTGCTGTGAAAGAAAAAATGCACACACAAAACATCAGATGGTAACATGGAAAAGTCATAACTGGAAGTCCCTCAGCAATAGGGCTGCCAAGCATGGAGAGATTAAGCAAATGAAAATTTAAACCAATGTAACATCTAAAATTTTATTAAACAATATGAAATCTGGTTATTCTCCATGTTGTAAGATTCTTCTGGTGGCCTGAGCAAAGTTCAATATCAATGATTGTCAGCAAATATGTGCAGTAAGGAATAATCCACTTTTCTCCCGCATTTTGAGAGCTGATAAACAGATGGTATTAAAGTTTACAAAGTAATCTGGAAGCAGTTCTGACCTCTGAAAGTATCTGGTCATTTGGATGCAATCAGCCCAGACAAGCCAAACATGGAAAATATTTGGGGGAAAACGCTTATAACATTCTGTTATGGGAAGCATAAAGCCCAAATCCATAGATTTAACAGTGTAAACAGATCAAAATCTGTTCTGACTCCCTCTCTTTTCCTCTCACCCTTTTTTTTTAATGCGAGAAAAACAAAAGACCCAAATTCATCATCTCGGAATTTATGTCAGTTAGAATGACAAATTCCCTGCCTTGACAGATTACAACAGCAAGACAGAGACATTTGGATTTCCCAGGACAACAGGGCTGAGAATTCCTCATTTCATCCATTTGGTTTCCAAGAAACAGAAGGGGCTGCAGCTGCTCCCAGCTCCTGCCTGCTATCCCCAGTCTCCCATCAGTCATGACAGTATTGATGTGAAGATTAAATACAAACTTTAAAACAACTTCTGGATCAAACCATTCTGAACATGCCTGAAAAAGTAAGATTAAATGATTTTCTATCACCAATAGTCCATTTGTTTCTGACTGGATGTGATTTTCACTAAAGGACTGCAAATCGGCTGGACAGATGCACATCTATCCTGAAAAATGGAGTTGTAAAATACAAATACAGACTGAAATTTTCTGAGAAATTGATTATTTCACAACTGCTTGTCTAATGTCACTTCAAAGGAAAAATAATTTCAGTTTGTGTTCACTACCTACAGAGTTGCTGTACCGCAAAGTGTATATCTAGGTTACCAGAGTAAAAAGGATCTAAATCATCCAATTCATTCTCAGGTTTCAATTAGGCTTTCAGCCATTCTACATCCAAAAATACACCAAAACATCCCTTAGAAAAATGCCCTGAGTAGAAAAGATGAGGTGAAACAAATTGGTTTAGTAGTTACCACAGTCAGAGACATCAAAATGAATTATGTTCTATGTGAATAGGAAAAAAATATGAAAAGGGTGCATGTATGCTTAGTCTAATTAAAATCCAAAGCTTCTACTCAACATGTAATTTAATGCCATTATTATTATTTTAATTACTTTTCTTCCTGTACATCATAAGCTAATCACTCCTATGTTTGACCACTTTTTAGACCAACTACACTACAAATATTCTTTTTTTTTCTGCTGTCATTTAAATTAATATGTATAGAAGGAATATTATTTAAGTCAGCACATTTAAAAATGCAATTAAGTCAGTGCAACTAAAAACTTAGTGTTAAAGTAAATCACTTTGGGGTAAACATTTTTTGGGGCATTTGTCAATAATTAATAGTGATGGCAGGGTAATATGCATGATTCTGATGAACAACCTGAAGAAGAAAATAGACACAATAAAACTAAAAAGGAAGACAACTGTTGTTCAGGACTATAAAAAATGTGTGCTCAAAGTATAGGCAGGTCTAGTTCAAGATTCTCACACAAGCTATAAGATGTTCTCATTGTGGGAATATGTCTCCATGCAAGTAAAACTGAAGCTTGCATTTTCTGTGCCCATATACTGAAACTTTGCTGAACAGCATTGCTTTTCAACAGAGGTAAATTTGGCCAGGCATTAAATATTAGAGAGAAAATGAGCATGAAGTTCATACACTAAACTACAATACTGTATTTCACAATTACAGTACACTCTGCTGGAGTTCAGGACTTAGTTTTTAGTCCCTTTATGAATCTTTGTGAAGCTGAAATGCTGCCAGTGTGGAAAGGCCACTACTTTAAAATCAGTGTTGGATGGAACCCATCCACTGAATGCCAGTCTAACATATAGAAAGCCATTATTATGCACATGAGTGTTAATTCCACTCTGAATCAAAAACAACACTTCAAAAAGCAACTGTCAGTGGAAAATACACCATCATCACACAGAATGGTCATGTGCAGCCTGTGTTAAAGGGATATTCTGCCTTTTATCCATTAAGCATCAGCATGCAAGGGTTTCATTCACAAAAGGCACCATTGTGGTTACATAGTTGTGCAACCCCCAGAATAAGGTATCCCAACTCCCTTATCAGGCATACCTCCACCATCTTACAACAGGATAATCAAACCGAGATCTACAAGATCTTTTCAGACACAAACTACCAACAGATTTCTGACTTACTGAAGTAGATGGCATGAACTTAACAAGCCAGAGAATCAGAGAATCCTGGGAGGCAAGTATTAGTCATATATCAAACCTACCCTTGGTTAATGAACTTTTTTGTAGGTTACAAACAAATTTTGATCAAGGGTATTTGGTTCAATATTAGTAATTTTTAATAATGAAGTATGAAACACAAAGGAGGTAATGGTAATTTTTTTCTCCATAGATTTAAAGATTATTGTCATCCAATCTATTTCCAGAAATAAATGTAAGCATTCTAGCTCTTTAAAACAGATTTTTCAAAGAAAAATTAGGAAGAAAAAAAGGCACCTCTTTTCACTGCACATCATCTGTCACTGTTAAAAAACTGCAGGGAGCATCTTTTCACAATCATTTTTCCTGTAAGATCTTAGCACCTCTAGTCAGCTGGAAATGTTGCAAGGAAGCAATTTCACTATTAAATATTCTTTGCTTGATGAGAGAACAGCATTTCCAAAAATTTGAGGTATTCCATGCCTTTTATTTACTCATTTTCCATCATACTTGCAAAAATAAACAAACAGAATCTAAAGGCATCTGAAAACCCAGCTTTGGCCATTATCTCTCATTCTGTGCAGAAAGTTTTTCCATTAAAGGCTTCTTCCTCTGTAAGCAGGCAAGTAAATCTGGTAAAAAACAGCAATTTACTTCTTGTCTTGTAATAATTCAAGATATTCACTTACCTCCTTTTATGCCAAAAATTAAAGCAGATCTGGTTACGTTTTTAACTTCAGATTGTTTGAGAGGTTCTGTTTTATTTTCATTGTAGAGTAGAAGATTTTGCATGAAAAACACCAGTTTCAAAAACCTGGACTGCAGATAAAGCAATTGTGCAGGAACTGATACATGAAAGGATGATTCTACAGAGCACAGTAATAGCAATGTGTGTCAACCCTGCTACTAAACATCCATAATGTTAAAAGAAGACCAAATAGAAAAAAGCACACCTTGAAATCCATACTAGTAACAACTTAGACCCATCTTTTCTGTCTCACTGCATTTAATGCATTTTCAGATTGCATTTTAAACAAAATAGTGACTTAGAATTTAAAACATGCAAGAGAAAAGTGAGACTATAATCCATCTATATGTATTAGATATACTAGAGGTGACAAAGCAAAAATGTACCAGATTGCCTATGGAAGACAAATATAGAGCAAAATAAAACAATTACTTCTGTAGGAACAATATAGCACTATTTGTGCTGAATGTCTCACTTATTTTAAGACAAACTCTCACTTATTTCAAAATTATTTAGCTGGTTTTAGGCAGTAACCAGCACAGTATGTAATACTCTAATTATCCTAGCTTATTTTACACAAAGAGAAGTTTATTTATGCCTCAGTGGGTATGGTATCATAAAAGTATACTAATTGCAGACAGACATAACAGAACTACCATTTAAAAAAATAGAAGAGAATCTTGAGTAAATGGGAAGGTAGCAGGACTAAAAGCCCACTGAGACCAGATGGCTGGAGAAGGGTATGGATTAATTTTTCAGTCTGTGCTAACCTGTCTCCTGAAAGTAGTCCCATCGATCCCCAAAAGCTTTTTTACTGGGGAGCTGATAGCCTAAATACAGCTGCAAAAATCCAAGGATTTTCTTTGTAGCATGCACTCGTTGAGCTCAGAACTAAATTCTTAGAGGAAAATTTCTGAATCTAAAAGGAAGAAGTCTTATGATAAAATGTCAAAAATACAAATTGGGAGTACCTATTTTTCACCTTGTTTCATTTGATTCCCAGAAAGGCAGCTGGCCATGATGGACAGCTTATGGTGCTACTCTGCTTTGCAATGTGGAAGATGAAGCAGGTTTAGCTGGATTGCAGGACCATTGCCAGCTACAGGAGACAGCATAATCAACACTTGGCAAAACCTGCCTCATTCTTCAGCCAAGTGTCTGCCAGCCAGAGCCCCACTGCTTGAAGGATAGTAACACTAAGGAGAGAATTTCTGCAGGGGAAATTAAAATTCAGAAAAGAAAATAAGACTGTGATTTTTCTGGGTTCCATCAAGATTATAAAAGATTTTTCCCTTGATCCTCCAGGAAATGCAAAAATTTAAATAAACTTGGGATTTGTTTCATTTGGATGCTTTAAATTATTCTTTTGAGCCTGTAAGTTCTATGGTCCCTGAACAGACTTCTGCAGCTGCTGCACCTAATTTCATTTTGGCACAGAAAGAGGCTAGGACATGTCTGTGCAGTGCAGTCTTGCTCTTCTCCCTCAAGCAGGAGCTAGAATCATGATTCAATAAAATTTAAAAGTGCCTTTCATCACCTGCATTTGTACAGACTGATAGTAACTTCAAACAAAATGAACACAAGCAAAGAAAGCAGAACGTTGTTTACAGGGTGACAGCTGGCTGGCAGGCAGAAATATAATTATGAAAGATAAAAAAGGTAAAATAAAAATGCAAACTACTGATTTCTCAAACTAATTCAGAGCTCTGTTCCTCTTGTTGATCAACAAGGCATGTTCACTTATGATAATCCAAGGGGAGGTTTGTAGCACTCACACTTCACTTAGGACAGTGAAGGTTACAGGGACTTATTTTCCCCCATCCTTGGTTTTCTGGTGCTCAAAATGTATTTGAAAAGAACTGCTGTCTGAAATAGATATAGGATTGCAGGCTTTAATGCAAATTGGTAAACATACTGTCATAATAAAAATCAAAGAAAAGCAATCACCAGCAATTCAAAATCCCCAGCATTATCTTGGATATAGGGATGAAAGTATGAACTCTGTCAAGCTGTTTTAGCCTAGTGCAGCGTAAAAAGCAATTTAATGTGGATCACAGAGAAGTCAGAAACCAAGACACTGCTGATCCAGAGATCAGCAATCACTGTCAAAGCAGACAAAGCTGCTGTTTCATAGATCTTGGCCTCTTCTGCATTGGACTGTCACCCAGTGCCTCCCTCACAAGCTATCTAGGACTTGTTTCTGGTTAGTAGGAGCAGTGGCAGAACCTCCCCTGCCCCCTTGTCAATCCATGACACCTAAATTTAGAGAACAGAAAGGGCTCCCCAATCAGCTCAGTAAGAGATTAATAAATTAAGTGAGCAAAGGTGTGTATATATATATATCTGTATATATTGTAAATTCTATTTTAAATTCTATTAAATGTATTTAAACTTTGACAGATTCATGTCTTGCTCAGCTCCCACTCTCCATGAACAAAAGAAAGATGTTGATGAGTAGAGCACCCTGTACTCTTCCAGAGACTCTCAGACATTCACTCCCTTCAAGACCAATCATAGAAACTGAGTTAAAGTGAGAACTTTTAAAAAGAAAGTATGGGGGAGCCTTGCTCCAAGTTGAGCTTCATTTTTAAGCTGGCAAGACTGACAAATGAGTAGATTTTCAAAATTTAATCTGCAAGAAAAATTCACATCTTTGCCCCATCTGTTTATCTAGTAGCACCTGCAGATAATACCAATTCATTTAATATCTGTGGCCCAGTGTTAAAAAACAGTCCTGCATCATTGATCTGGGCCTACAAAATGTGAAGTTCTTCAACTGATCACAATCATGGACTTCACATTATTTTGTTTCTAAGGACACAGAAAGCCAGATACACTGCTGAATACAACCAGAAATAAATATCCCCTCTAACTGAAAATCAGTAGCTTGAACTCTAAAGAACAAGCTAAGGAGCACTATTTTGCAACATCATCTGCCATAATTAAATACTACTCCAACAAACAGCAGAATTTAGCCTTCAAGGTTGCAAGAAAAATCCTGTCTATGGGACTTGATCACATCCTGCATCTTACTCTTTTCTCTTGTGTCCTCCTCACAGGATTTTGTGTTGCTGCAAGACTGTTTCACTCTGACAGCAACAAGGTGGGTAGGTCCACAAAAACACTGCAGAATTTAGCACTAGAAATGCTGGGCACAAAATTCACTGAGCAAACCTACCAGCTGGAAAGAAAGCAAGCTTTCTATCTGAGCAAAGGCAATTTCAGAATGTCAAAAACCAAAGCCCACTTAGTAATGGACTGTAGAGATGTGGCCTAGGGAGACCAGAAAGAGAAAACAGTATATGAAGTGACTTTATATGACTCCAAATGCTAAGAAAAAACTTCTTCATCCATCCAGTTTGCATCTGCAACAGTAATTTGAGGAAATTGTTATTAAAAAACTTTCTTAGCTTTAACCACTTAAAAGGGACTTATTTCCCTCAGAAGAGTGAATGAATCCCTTCTTGTCTCTAAATACATGAGTTTTCTTCTGAACTTCCAGGTACAAACCCCTGAGTACCTATACAAATTCTCAACTAGCCCATTCATTTTTCCTGGAGGGCCTATCTTGAAATATCTCTGATAATGCCAAGAGTTGATGTTTCTTTCTCTGAACAGGTGGTAGCCACAAAGGCAGTATTAATGCACAAAAGGAAGTAGCAGTATCTTGTACCAACACTCAAATGGACTCACTGTAAAGTAGAACTAGTCATACTTTAGAGAAAAGCATCTCGCACCTTTACTTTATGTAAATAGATGATGATGAATCCTTTAACATCTAGAGAGAAACCCACATGTTAACGCTTTTAAACCCCATTCCCATGCTCATAATATAGTCTTTAAAGCCAATATGTTGGTTTTCTATTTTTTTGTGGTTTAAAAATACACTTATATAGACATTTTAGGAGTTTTTCCTTTGAATTAGCTCTAGTTTTGAGCAGAAATTTGATGATTAATTATTTTCATCTTAGAACAGGTCATGTTCAGATTTAAGCAAACCACATCTTATTCAGTCACCAAATTATTTTGAATAATTTGTGACCCACACACTACAGGGTAATAGTTTATTTGGGCAGTTCTGACTTCAGTCTTAAACTATCAGAATTTTTGGCACCAATGTACTGACAAATTCATGAAATGGTGATCAAACCCAGAGGCAGACTTTTTCAACTTAAAAAATTATGCCCAAAGCCTTTTCTGATCATATAAGACATGAAACTGAAAGCAAGACAAAGAGAAAAGCTGTATAGTCTCATGGTCTTAAACAATACAGCCATGCTCCATAGTATTTGCATCTTCATCTGATGGAGTGACTAGGGTTACATAACAAAGCTTTTTCCTGCCATTCCCTAAAATTAAGTACAGTGTACAGTATGTTATGTACACTGGTATCATTGACAGAGAGTAATACAAATACTCTGCTGCCAACTCTCAAATGGCAAACACTGTCTTTATACAACTTATATTTTTTGGCTGTATAAGGAGCTTTTTTTCATGCCTGATAATCCACATTGCTTATGTTGCAATTGCCTTTTTTCTTCTCCCCTGCTCAAAACTCTTTGGAAGAAAGGATTTTACTTAAAATGAGGCGAAAGCAATGCTCATTCTAACACAAGGTAACCAAGTATGATAAAATAAGGACTTGCACAGATCAGAAACTAAGCAGCATTTTTAACATACTGCTGCCCCTGATCTACAGTTTTGAATTCTTATGAAAGGAGCATATTTTTAGTATCAGATTATTTGTTATGTTAATTATGTTGTTTTTTGGGGGTTTTCCCCCTCTCCAGTTTTAGTCTTTGCTTTTTTTGGTACACTGTCCCAAAAACTTGTAATCTGCCCAGCAAGAGCATAAATATACTGCTGCCTGTGACAAATATGATTAAGTACTAGAGAGCTCTGTGATGATATTTTGTCATATATATTTTTCTATTAAAATCTCTTAGATCTCTTGCCTGCTAAAATCATCTGTAGATGACAAAGTTCAGTTGACTATAGGTCAGTCTATTTTTTGGTGTTGTATTAAACCCATCTACTGTTCTTCAGGCTGAACCTTTCATTATCATAAGGTGCACCTGCAAAAATGCATATGTCTCATGTTTCATCTTTTTTCCTTGAATCAAGCTCTATTATTATTCCCTGTAGCATACAAAGTAAATAAAAATTTCAGCATTTCTTGGCTATATTAAGAGTTCAATATCATACATATCATTCATATAGGTAACATTCCTCTTTCTACTTTAGCAATTAAAATTTACGTCTTTTATTACTGGAATGAGGAACAATCTCATTACAACTGCACAAACCAAAAAAATTGTACTGTTCATTTCTGTCAATCACTACAAACACAGTTCTAGAATTTCACCACAAATCTTTCAAGCGCACTCGCTATTTCATGTAAGATATTAGATATTTAGTGTAAGAACCATCTCTAAAAAGAACAGCAGTCTCCAAATGCAAGAGTGACAGACTGCAACAAAAGGAGGGAAAAAAACCTGTCCTACCGGTGAACCCCACTGTTGCACATAATGATGTGACAAGCTCCAAGTCTGCTGCAGAGCTCAGAGGACACCGAGAGCAGCCCGACTCCGGAAGCGCTGCAGGCGGTGTACGCGCAGGCGGCCGTGCGCTTGGATCGGATAAAGGACCCTACCAGCCGGTAAAGCTCCTCCAAGCAATTGAGAGGCCTCATCAGCTGCAAGACAGGAAGAGAGAGATATTTGAATATTTGCTCCTGACACATGAAATACTGTAACAGAGTAGGTCATCAGAGATGCAGGTAGAACATCAGGTCTGGCTGAGAAAGGCACATTCCATGCCATAAATACAAAACACAGAGTCTTCTGATACACGACATGTGACAACTTCCTAAAGCTTTTCAGTTCTTCCCATCACCGACTGTTTCCTTCCCAGTCCTGCCTATGGAAGTGTTTTTCACTTGAATAGACTCAATTGACCCATGAGTCAACTTACAGCTGTACACATATACAGAAAGATACCAAGACTTGTTAATTGACTTGCTGAGAAAATCAGCTTACATTTATGACAACACTGTCAATTATTTATCAAATGTCTAGTTCCTAATCCTGACTAACAACATCAAAAAATAAAAATTAACAGATGTGACAAAAACATACTACAAAGCAAGAACAGTTAACTTTGTAGCAAGACTTAAAATAATCCCAGCATTACTGTACTAAGAATGAATGAAATAAAGAAGGCAGCTTTCAAGTGCAAAGCTTGTGTCAGAAGAGGAGCCTTCAATAGTGGTCTAGCAATGAAAACCAGTATCTCATGGTGCTTTGTGTAAATGTGTAAATGTTCACAATACAGATTTTCAGACCACCTAATTCCAAATTCCCACTTCTCTTTACTCCAGAAACACTTAAAGATTCCAACAAACCCCCATGCTACTCAAAGAATTAATCTTTTGAAAGACAGATTAATTCCCTAAAGACAGTTTGAACTAGTTAGAGAAACAGCAGCCTCACTTGGTCCTATGATAGTTACTTCATTGAAAAGCATAGATGTCAAGAAAATCAGCTATAAAAAATAGCATATTTTAACCTGGGAACAAACAGATTTAACTTGGTTTAGGTCCTACTGGATTAACTTGCATCTGTCTAAATTGATTTTAGCTGGTGTCATCTACTAATGCAGAGCTACAGACAATGAACTGAAAGGCACAGCCAAAACTGGATCATGCTCAAACTCACTCTTGGCTTGTTCCAGTTGCAAAATAAATGCACTAGCTTAACCTAGCATCCCTTGGCCAGATGTGGATTATGAGACGCTTTTCTCTTGCCCTTGAACATTTTGCTGAAATAAATAGGGAACAGGTTTAGGGGTAACAAGCACTTCCCTCACAGCTGAACATCCCCTGTGCACCTGTGACTGCTAGGCAAGGTGCTGGCTCCCCAGGGAAGGAGTGGCAAATGTCCTTCTTCCCTTGTGTGCAGTTCTGCATGGATCCAAGAAACAAGAACTACCAGTCTGTTAACACCAGGGCTGATACTGACATAAAATTTTAGTCTGTCACAGGGCTCAGCTGATGAGCACTGTTATTTCTCAATTCATAGCAGCTCAATCACTTCTGTAGGCAAGACCCTAGGAATTTCTTTATTCCCCCTACTGGGGTGCAATAGAGGAATAAACTCTGTAACAAGAGAAGAGAGCATTAAATGAATTTTGATAGCCCCTGGGATCGCTCAGCCACAAAGGTTTAAAGACAGATGAAGGCATCTGAAGAAAGCCCAAATGAAAAGATTCAGAAGAAAGTCTTCTGAGCAGGATGCTGAAGGAGTATTTAATTTGGAAAAGCACTTCCAGCTTTCAGAACAAAGTATTTCTGCCTGCATCTGTCTTCTCTCATCCTACTCCACATACTCCTAGGGCAGTTGCATTGCTCTGACAGCACACTGAAAAAGGAAGGCAATGATTCCTCTTCTCAAACACACATCCCCTCCTGCCACACCTTTTAATTCAGAGCCACATGGCACCACCTACCCCAAAAAACACAGGTGGGACAAAAAGCTGCAAGAGATCTCCTCCCTTCCCTTCCCCTCTCCCCCCAGCTTTAAACAATTCAATTTTTGATGGAATAAAATCTCACTAACAGTATGTAACATGCAGAGCTTAATTAGAAACTTAAAATTTTTATTTACCTTATCTATATAAGCTGCTTTAGACGTTGAATTTGGAGGCAAGTTTGACTTGTCCAGGTAGAATGCTCTGAAAAAACAAACAGATAGAGTAAGGCAAAAACTAATTGTTTCAAGTCCTGAACAAAATTTCTTCAAGGGACTATTTTTAGGCACCATCCTAAGGTTGGAGGGTTTTTTCCCTTATGGTAAGAGAGGGTCGCTCATTCTAACACAAATCAACAGGCACTATCCTTCTTTTAAAGTAATAAAAACTTATAAAATAATGAAATAAAGAACATTTTTTTGTTCTAGAGACAAAAAGCTGTCTTTCTGCCCTTTGACAGTACAGCGCAAAATTTTAACATCTAGTTATCATAAAAAAACCCAGGACCTGAAAGTGATTTTCAACAAAGCTATGGAAAAAAAAAGGTCTGTGGCAACTGTATAGATTTTAAGAGTGACTTTGGGAAAACTGGCATAGAAACAGTGCCTGAGCTTCACATTCTACAAGTTTTTTTTATATTTGCTGTATGTAAGTGCAGTAACATAAAAGCAGAATCCCCAACATGAAACACACAGTACTGACACAGGAAATATATACATGTTCATAATATAAAAAGAAACAAAAAAGCAGAAATCCTACAGGGGACAAATATGCATTCTACATGTCTTCTCCAACTCAGGAACTCCAGAGGAATTTTTATTTTAACTTACCAACTTAAAAGCACATTAATTGCTCACCACAGAGGAGTGATCATTAAACATCTCACAGGTAAATATCACACATATCTTTGTGATAAGATCACAGGTTTTATTGCCTCTGCAGCAACACTTAAATAAGTCTGTCACTGCCACAGCAGTGAAGTTGGACCAGATGATCTTTAAAGGTTGTCTAACCCAAACCATTCCATGTTTCTCTGATCACAAAACTCATTCTGATGGTTGCAAAGCTCCTAAAATCTCCTGTGGCAGCTGAAAATAAAAATATTTGGTAGGTCTTCCTACCTACCAATGAGAATGAGGCAACAGCTACCAATGCAGAAACTCTGGGCAACATTTAAATGAAACAGAACAACAGAAACCCAACTGAACTGTGGAACACATAGGAAAAAAAAGGGAGATTCTCCAGTGACAACCACTATGACCTAGCTCCACTGTGCGTGCTCAAGGCACAGACCTGACTAAAGGCCACAAGTGAGCCACAACCCAGGCTGGAACTAAGGAGCTTGGCAGCCAAACCAGAGTTGCTTTATAATTTAAAAAAAAAAAAAAAAAAATTGTCTCCTTGCATCCTAGCTCTCAAACAAAAGCATCAGCTGGATCCCCCAGTCATTAAAGCACTCATTCATGTAGTACAAAAGGCTAAAAATTGCTCCCCCTCTTATTTTATGATTTTATCTAGGAGAGAAGTTGTTGCACACTTTCTGGGCAGGGGTGCAGACTGCAGATCTGAAAATCTGTTACTCTTTAATAAACTGGAATAATTGAGTTGATTAAAAAATCCATCCACCTTGTATTTGTTTATTGTTTGTAGTTTTGAAAAATAAGTTCTCCCAAATTTAAGGTTTGAATTCCCTCATAAAGCACAGCAAAGGTTATCTAGTTCTGTTATTCCATTAAGCCTGTTGCATGATCCACAATGCACTCTGTGTCAAAGGAAGCTGGACACTATTGAAAGGAATAGAGGTCTGTAGAGAAAATTACTCATAAATCACTTTGAGTGGCCACAGCACATAAAAGCTACCTCAACATCTACAGACCAACATTTTTTTCTTTGTTAGCAAGGCTACAAAGCAAAGCCTCACACTGCTCTCCACTGAACATTATCAGACTGAAAGCCTATACTGCTTTTTTTCCTGCCATACAATAGGAAAAGCTGCTTCATTCAGACACTGCTCAGCAATCCCATCTCTTTGGACTGTTATTCCAGCAAATTCATCTGCATTAAATGAAACCAGAAACCAAATATGGAACAGTACACTAATTAATGGAGTACATGGAAAATAATTAACTCAGGGCATAAAATGAAGCAACATGGAATCCCAACTGGAATGGGATATATGGTTATAGGAATTACCCCATTAATTCAGGAAATTATTCACTAACCTAAAAAAACCCAAACAAAAAATCAACTGTACACAACATTCATTTTAAATATAAAAATATTCTGTTACAAGTGAAACTATTCCTTCCCCATCAGATAACACTCCCAGATGTTTCTCAAGTGCTTTATTTTTATTGCTTTTCATAAAAACTGTCTTCCGTATTTTACAGAACATGACAACCTGTGGACAGCATATAAATTTCCAAAGCACTTCGCTTAATTACTAAATGCTTGTTAAGGTCCTTAATCATATTTTATGAGAAAAGTTAATGGCAATCTTGGCGAGGTGCCCAATTTGGACAATATTTTCTAATCCATTTGAAATGAACCAGAATGAAATCATAGTTCTTTGTCTCCAAATGTGATGTTAGTTTAGCTTTTAAAGCCTTGCAATTTCTCTAAGATCCAGCAGAAAAGCCTTCCTTTAAAAAAAAAGAAAAGGTAGATAATCCAATACACAATAAATCTACTGAGGATTATTGCTGTGTTTGACTTTTGAAAGATACCCCCTATGCAGCAATGTCAAATAACAGGGACGAGTATCTCAGGGAAAACTAACACCAGTATAAGGTAACAAACATCTTAGGGCTCAAAAAATAAAATCTCTCACTAGATAAAGGCTTTCCCAAGATGTCTTCCCAGAACCTGAGCACAAAGGAAATGCAGAAGTACTGATGTTTTCTTAGTGAAGCATTCTACAGGGTACCCTCCAAAACTGACACAGACATGGAAAAAGTCCTGAAAATTGAAATTTTGCAAATAGAACCCCAAGAAGGTTTCACACCTGCAGAGACACACATTCCTGAGTAACTTTGAACAGAAAGATAATTCAAGCAAATCCAAGTATTTAGTCTTATTCTCAATTTCTTGTGCCAGTAAGCCCGTAGGGTAATCCTAGGTATTACTAATCTTTTCTTCGAAATACAAGGATAGTAAAGAAATAATTGGAGAGGGGGAGGTAACTGGGTTATGGCTTTAAATACCAAACCAACCACCAAGCTGATGGTTCTGCTCTAGAAAGGTTTTGTTTTGATGTTATAGCACAAGAAGGATTTTGCATTTTATTTCCACACCACCATGGGAAACATATAAATTAATTCCTACTGCCCTCAACAGAAGCATGGAAATGGATCTTAATTCTACTACATGTTTTATCCCTCAGTCACAAGATATTCAAGACCATCTAGAAAAGCACAGTCAGCAACCTGAGAAAGGACACATCAGAACAGAGGTGTGGAGTAGGGGAAGTGTGGGAGTCCCTAATTATTTTCTTCAGCTCAAATTAAAAAGCACATATTTATGACACAGAAAAACAGTATCTCTGTATTTTTGCATGTATGTGCACACATACTTTTGTATTTCTTTAATAACAATTCTATATTCTGCCATCTAGTTTTTAACTACACAGGTGAGAATGTATATAAGATGTACATTGTTCATATATGTGTTCATATACATATTTATACATACACATTTGTAAATACATTTAGATACACATATATATGTAAAAGTTCAATTTTTTCTTAGTAAATTTCAATTGTATGCATATATACATATAATGTATGTAAAAATTCAATTTTTTCAATCCATGTTCTGTTATAGCAAATTATTTCACATATTCTTCCCACTAAATGGCAAATCTCAATTAATGATAAATTAGCAAGTATAATTACCTTCTCAACCCATGCTAAGACTCAGCAATTTTGAATCATGTCTCCTAGCACCTGTCAGCAATACAACCCTATGTACAGCATCACCAGCATCCTTAGTAGTTACAGAAAGATTTAATTTTAACAACTGAAAAGTTTCATGACAGTACCATGATTTTAAATTGTCAAAGGGCGTATACAGTAATATTTTGACCTCTCACAACTATTGTGAAAACTGAAATGCAGAACGGAAAACTTTTGTACCATGAGGCTCTAACCATGTGCAAATTTATTTCATGAGCAAGCAACTCTGTAAGCCCTACCCTTTGGTAAGGTCCTAACACCCTTGTACTCAGCACTGGTGAGGCCACACCTCCAATCCTGTGTTCAGTTTGGGAACCCTCACTATGAGGAAGACCTTGAGGTGCTGGACCACGTCCAGAGAAGGTCAATGAAGATGGAGAAAAGCCTGGAGCACAAGTCTTACAAGGAGTAACTGAAGGAACTGGGGTTGTTTAGGCTGAAGAAAAGGAGACTCAGAGGAGACCTTATTGTTGTTCTTGCAATGAGGTGGGGGTTGGCCTCTTCTCCCACATAGCAAGTGATAGAACAAGAGGAAATGGCTTCAATTTGTGCCAGGGGAGGATTAGATTAGTTATTAGGAAAAAATTTCTTCACTGAAAGGGTTGTCAAGCACTGGGACAGATTGCCCAGGGATGTGGTCGAGTCACTATCCCTGGAGGTATTCAAAAGATGTGTAGATATGGCACTCAAAGACATGGTTTCATGGTGGACTTGGCAGTGCTAGGTTAACAGTTGGACTCAATTCTGAAGGTCTTTTCCAAACCTAAATAATTCTATGATTCCTGGCTTACCCCCATCACAAAGTGGCAAACCAGCTTTTGTCAGTCTCTACTGATGTTGTGGTTTAGGAATGGTATTCTCCAATTTAGTCTTCCCTCTGAAACCACTCCAAGCCTTGCACCATTACTCACTGCCAATTCCCCTGCAGCGGGCTGGAGAGGAGTACTGGAGTCACAAAAGGTAAAGGTCACAGGTTGAGATAAGAACAATTTACTAGAAACAGCAGTGGGGCAAGAAAACAAACACTAAGAGCAACAATATTAATGACAAAAATGTACAAAAGAGAGAGTGATTCCCACACAAAAATGCTCTCTGTGGAGCCCACAATCCGACCACAGCCATGCAACGCCGGCTGCTCCCTCTGGCTCAGGACCAGCACCACATTTACTCCACCAGAAGGAATCTCTTCTCCTTGGAAGAGACTCCCTTCCCCTGCTCCTAGGAATGATGTAAGGTGGTATAGAACAATCTCCAGGTCCTAGACACGTCCCTCCTGGCTGCTGCAAATTAACCCTGTGGTGGCTGGAAACAGGACAATGATTATTTCCCTCTACCGTGGGAGATAGTGCAGGCTTTGTGAAGGGGATGTGACTGTATGGTGAGACAAGAAAAATACATAGAAAAGAGAAAAATTAATCAGGTTTAGTAATGCATTTAAATACTTACAAGTAGGGAGGGGTATTAAGAAAATGTCAAGAAATGAAACTTAAGGGCTTCCTTGGCAACCATCTGCTTTAGTGGACTAGACTGGGAGTACAGCAGGGACTCAAACTCTCAACTCCTGAAAACGAAATTCCCAAGAAATTAGACTCTTAAACTAAGGGGAGGAATCTTCATAATGCTCCTCATTTTCTTGTAAGACTGCAGCATCTGGCTAAACTACAGGTCTCCCACCAACTTAAACTATCTTCATCCTATAAGTAAGATATGTTGAGCAATTGGCACTGAAATGAGCACAAGTATCTGAAGTAGAAACAGAGGAGGATGCTTCCAGAGCAACCTGCTTTCAAAGCAGGCCTACTCTTAAACCTTTGTAAACACAAAAGCAGGGTATTACATTAATGTGAGCATAGAAATGTGAAGACAGAAAGTCATGGATGACAAAAAAATGGAAAAAAGTTCCAGTTTGCTCTATGTAACACTGCCCACTTTTCACCCGTTTTCCAGAATTTAATCTCCAACGCCTCTACCGACATCCAAGAGCACTTGAAATCATCCAATTTGTGATGTGAAAGGGAAGTTTTTTGACCACAGACCAGTTACAGGTGCCCTCCTCTTCTCACATCACTGTCAAAACAGCTAAATCCACACTGAACCAAATAATGCTAAGTAATTGCTTCCACATTTCTCTTTCAGACAATGGATGTTTCCTTTTTAGCTTCTGATATTCCAGACATGGAATACATTGCTAAAAGAGACAACATGCCAAATATTCATCATGTGGTTTCAACTACTGCAGGCTTGGGCTGGATTCCTATCAGTGACCAGAAGTGAAAGAAAAGACTCCACCTCTAATCACTGCAGATACACATTCTCTGTGCTTGCAGCAGATAAGGAAAGCAGGATGAACCTGATGTCCACCTCAGTGAGCAAAGAGTCAGTACATATAATCTACCAAGACTCATAATTTTCAATTACAGAACACTACCCATAATAAATACTGATCCTATTCTGTCAAATGTCTAAAGAAACAATTAATTTACATTCACAGAATGAGCACAGCATGGAAAAAGAAAAAAAAAATCCCAAAGCTAAATTCAAGCCATCTGGTAATATCTTTTAGGCCAGCTAGACAAATTTAATTTACTTTTCCCAGGATCTCTCTATTTTCTCTCTGGTCTTGCTTCACTAAGATGCAATCAATCTTAATTTCTGTTCTATCTAAAGTACTTCTCACTAAGTTCATCACGAGACAAACTTAGCTATTATTTCTTTGTTATATCCTTCAGAGTGAATGCTTAATTTTCAATTTCTCTTTCATAAAGACTCTGCATTTAAAAAGTTATGTCACAAATTTCTAGACATTTGGAACCACATCTTAAAAATGTAAGTCATTTGATTTCCAATGCTTATAGTCATATAAAATGCATGATAAATTTGTCTATGTAGGATTGCAGTCCAGCTTTACTGCTGCTGTTTTGAGCACAAAGCTGTGTATCAAATAGGTA
>WEZZ01034019.1:134682-148037 GCA_013400585.1 Chloropsis cyanopogon | reverse complement strand
GGACAGAGGGGACAGCGCAGCTGGCAGTGCCCCACCCCCGGACGGAGGGGACACCACAGCTGGCAGTGCCCCAGCCCCGGACAGAGGGGACACCACAGCTGGCAGTGTCCCACCCTGGGACAGAGGGGACAGCGCAGCTGGCAGTGCCCCACCCCTGGACAGAGGGGACAGCGCAGCTGGCAGTGCCCCAGCCCCGGACAGAGGGGACATCGCAGCTGGCAGTGCCCCACCCTGGGACAGAGGAGACAGAGGGGACACCACAGCTGGCAGTGCCCCACACTGGGCACTGGTGGCTGTGCTGAACAGGCAGAGCTGGTGCCAGGGCTGTTCCGTGGGCTGTGTCCCATCCTGGCTGTGTCCCACTGCTCTTCTGGTGGTTTAAGTGCTGATTTTGATGATTTTCCCTCAGCTGCTGCCTTGCAGAGATGGCAAATCTGCAGGGGCGCCTCGTGCCCCATTAATTTCATGGACTGCAGTGGGTCAAGGTTGATTTCTTTCCCGGATCAAACGTGGGTTTAGGCGTGACTCCGTGTGCTGCCGGCCTGGGGACACCGGGGGGGTGTTTTATTGGCTCTTTGGATGCCTGGCTGGCTGGTTTTATTCCTTAATAAAACCTTTTGGCAGAGCTGCGGCTTCTCGCTGCCTCCCCAATTAGGGCCGAGAACGAGCAGTGCTTGACTCCAACACAGAAGTTTATGGAAGCAGCCGAGAAACGCAGGGAGACCTCCAAGAACAATGAAGGCAGAGCTGCTGGCTGCTAATGGGTTATTTTTAGCTCCCCGAGAAGGTGGAAGGTGATAAAAAACAACAGAAGAACAAAGAAAATCCAGGGGCCAATCGTGGAAGCCAAAAAGCAATGCCAAAAAAAAAAAAATTAAAAGAGTGAGGTGATTTTCTGCAGAGTAATTCCTACAGGGCTGGGGAGGAGGGGCCCCGGTGTGAGGGGACTCTGGGTGAGAGTTTTCTTGGACCAGGGAAGATCCAGAAAATCCAGGGAGAGCTGAGGCCCTCTTGGGCTGGAGCAGGAGCAGGAGCAGGGCTGGGGGTGCAGCCAGCAGAGAGCTCAGCTCCTGAGCAGAGAAAGCTCTTCCAGGCTGTCCTGGCTGGAAAAGCCAGGTGTCTGCTCAGGAAGGCAGGAGCCTACCTTGAAAGGGAAAATGCAAACCCCCTCCCTCTGAATTATTATAAATTTGAAATTAAGGGGCTCTCAGGCACAGATGTGGGAGTAGGAATAACAGTTCTTTAGTAGGGAAAATAAAATAAAAATGCAGTAGCACAAACCAGCCCTGCCAGAGTCAGGCAGGCCTGGCCCGCTGTGCTCAGGGGTTGCTCAGCCCCATCCCATGGGGGCTCAGCCCTCCTGCAGTGCCAGCTGTGGCTCTGCTGGAGCAGGATCCTGGACAAGGGGGGAGTTTTCCTCTGGAGCTCCAGGGCTGCTGGAGATGGGCCTGGGCTCCCTCTGGGAATGCAGTGCAGAAGAAAGCTGCTCCTCTGGGAATGCAGTGGGAAAAGGCTGCTGGGGTGTGCAGGTGTCAGATTCTATCCAGGTAGGAATGCTTGGCTCCTCCCCTGGGCGGGGCATCTGCCATGGGATGATGGAATTTTCTCAGCCATGCAGGGACACTCAGTGGCCCATGAACAGAAGATATCTCCTGGAGGGAGGATTGGCTGTGGGAGAGATAAAGCAAACTGCCCCATGAACAGCAGAGAACTGCCCCAGCTCTACAGATGGGGACAGAACACACACCCCCAGCCACATCTTGCAAGCCAGGACACAGATTCCTTGGGAGCAGAATTCCAGCTGCCAATCCTGCATTCCTGGCAGGGAGGGAATCCCTGTGGATAAATTGTTGTGGGAGCACAGCTGCAGTGCTGGGAGAAAGGACAAGCCCTGAGAGAAACACAGAGAGATCTGAGGGATCCCTGTGAGGGCCCCTCAAACGTTCAAAGCAGTGAATCCCAGTCCTGCAGCCTCACTGCTGGGGGACAGGCCAAGACAGGGAGGTGTCACAGCAGGCATGTGTCACCTGTTATCAGGATTGGTGATTGTCTTAGGTTGCAGGATGTGGCTGGGGCTGTGTGTCCAATTCCCATCCGTCAGAGCTGGGGCAGTTCTGTTCAGGAGCACTGCAGCCGCCATTGAACGGGACTGCACCAACACCCTGAGCACAGCGGGCCAGGGCCTGCCTGACTCTGGCCAGGGTGTTTTTTTGTTTGTACTATTGCATTTGTATTTTTAGTTTTCCTAATAAAGAACTGTTATTCCTACTCCCATATCTTTGTCTGAGAGCCCCTTAATTTCAAAATAATAATAATTCAGAGGGAGGGGGTTTGCATTTTCCATTTCAGGGGAGGCTCCTGCCCTCCTCAGCAGACACCTGGCTTTTCAAACCCAGACAGTGATCCTGGGATCAGGATTTTGCAGTGTGGGATCAGCATTTGCTGTTCCTGTGGATTCACCTGAGCTGCTGGAGCTGCTAGAATGCTGATCTTAGCACGTCCCTCTGGAATCCTCTGGGAAGCTCAGCAGCTTCCACTTTTGGTGTGGGAAGTTCAGCAGCTTCCAAGGATAATATTTTGAGTCCTGCAAGAGGAGTTGGAAGATGCTTTTGTGGGGGGACAAACCTCAATACCTCCAACAGCTGAAAAATTAGGGAACAGGCTCATCCTGTCCCCCCACAGAGGTGGCACTTGTCCCTCCATCCCGGGCTCGACAGGGGCTGGAAAACCAGACTTCCATGAGATATTTGGGATAAATCCCCCACCAAGGGCTGCCTGTCCACCTGGGACTGGGGGATCCCACAGCCCAAGGGTCCCGTTCAGTCCTTTTTCATCTCTATTCTATTTCCCTGCTGTGGAAATCAGTTTTCCAAGCTCAGTGTCTAGTTTTGAAGGACAGGGTTGTGGATCATGGAATATTTGAGGCTGATACCAGTGGGAACAGCACAGACATCCCCCTGGGGATGGAGGAGCCCATAAAGATTCATTCTCCTCTTTCCTTTAATGATGGAGAATTAGGAATTGAAATTCAGCAGCAGCTTTGCCCCCTTTGGCCTCTTCCCCATGCTCCGGCAGAGAGCAGCGATCATCCCGAGCCTCCTTCGCAAGGACAGCGCTGGAATGCAGCAGGACAGGATTTCTCTGTCAGCTGAGCTCCCGCTCCTCACATCAAACCCAAGGGATAATTGAGGCAAAGGCATAACTGAGGATCATGGAATTTATAAAGGACTTGGAGAGCTTTAGGGGGAAACGTGGATGGGTTTGACCCTGGTGACATCCCAGTCCTGGTGGCTTTTCCATCCCAGCCATGCCCAAAGTTCATCCTGCAGTGCTTTGGTTCAATGCCCAGCACAAAGTGGGGTTGGAGAGTGATCTTTTGGGGTTTAATTGTGCAAATTACCTAAAAACCTTCTGGTTTTCTACTTGAAAAGCTCCAAAACCTAAAATTGGACCCAAGGGAAGAGGAGGAGTTCTGTCCTGTCCTGCTCTGGGTTTGGTCTTCACAGCTGCTCCCCCCAGCCTGGGATCAGAATCATTTATCAGCACTGGCCGAGTCCCAGATTTTATCTTCCAATGGTAAATCTGACATTTTAAACTCCTTTTCCAGCCCAAATCCAAGCCCAAACAGTCCAGATGTAAAAATTCCCCAAGGAAAAGAAACTTCCTAAAAATGTTGCTGTGGCAGAGTAGAAATTTCATCTTGTACCTGGCCAGGTCCAACCTAAAACCTGAAGTCACAGTCTTAAAAAGACTGGGATTTAGTTTAGGACAGCAAATGTTAAAAGAATGTTTTGGGAGGGGAAAATAATAATTTTTCTTCTTTCCTGGGTGAAAATCCCTTTGGATGAGTCTTTTTTCTTGGAGACTTCTGGATGATGACAGTGCCCCCTCTCTCTCGGACTCTAGGGTTGGGGTTGCAGGGGCACCAAAGGGATAATTCCAAATCCAGCAGAATTTTCCCATGTCCCGGGGTTATTTCAGGCTGTTTGGCCCCATTCCCTGGGGCTGGAATCAACCCCTCCATCAAATATCACAGCATGGAAATCACATCCAAGGGCATCCCAAGCCCTTCCCGGGAGAAGGAGGAATTTATTGAGGCCACAGAATCCCTCCCCAAGGAGAATCTGGCCTGAGTTTGGTGCTGGAGGAGCTCCAGATTGGATCAGGAGGAGGCAACACCCCCAGTGCCTCCAGCTTTGTTCGCCCCCTAGAAATGATTTCTCTTTAATTAAGAGATCCAAGCAGTCCAAGTTCACGTATGCCATTCCTGCCATTCCTCATTCCTCGTTTATTTCATCAGGACCTTCCCATCGGCCTCACTCCCACCTGGAGAGGAGGGGGCTGCAATCCACGGGGATGATTTAAGGGTTAAGGATGGGGCGGGGGCCCGGGCACAGGTCCCTGCTCAGCCCTGAGGCCCTGGGGACACCTGAGCTGCTGGGACAATGCAAAGCCTGGCTCAGAGAGGCCAAGCCAGCACTTTCTCCAGGTGTCCCCTGTCCCCAGCACGGGGTCCTTGTTCTTTTGCTCTGCTGGAAAAAGCAGCTGGCACCTATTCCAAAAAATCAGCGTTTCCAAAAAAGAGGTGTTGGGTGGAAAACCCGGAATGGGTTGGGAGGTGCTGCCCATCCCTCAGGGCAGCTGGGCTGGGCTCTGAGCTCTGAGCTAGGCCTGGCTGGGCTGGGCTTCAGTCCCAGTTCCCAGACTGGGAGATGGCAGAGGAACCCCAAAGCTCATCCCTGTGCTCACAGGGAATTGGGGATGGATTTCCAGGCACAGCCACTCCTGGGAACACAGGAAAGCTCCAGGGAGCATCTTCCCAAATCCCAAACTCTTTCCTGGTTTGTGCCCTTCTCCTTTAGGATGGGATCCCCTTTTTGCCAGGAGGAGGAGGGGCCAGAGCATCCTCTGATCCCAGGAACCCTGGGATTCAATCCCAAACCCTGCCCTAGTGGGGCTGCCGCAATGGGATTTCCAACATGGAAACAGAACTTCCCTTTCCCAATCCCCAAAAAATGGGATTTGCTGAGCAGCTCAGGACCAACCCCGCTCACTTGGGATCTCCAGGCCTGGATTTATAAATCCAGGTGTGAAAATATCAGATTTAAGCCCCTTCTGTCAGCCCTGTGGGATGGCAGATGCCCCAGGGAACATTCCCTGTGGTTCCATCCCTTTCCCAGTGGGTCTGAGCAGCCTCTCCTGGCTGATTTGGGAATCCAGGAGCCACTAAAAGTGTTTTGAGCCATACCCAGCTCATCAAGGATTCAAATGGAATCATGGCGTTTCTAATGGATTTAAGGGGAAAAAAATAATTCCCTTCATGAATAATTTATTTACTCCACAAATTTATGGAGTGGGAAATGTGCTGTGTGAGCTGGGAAAAGTGCACAGCCAGCACAGGCAGGGGACAAGTCCCAAATATTCCCTTCATCCCGACGGTCAGAGACATTCCAGGTGCTGCTGGCCTGGAGGAAATGTCAGCCTGAGCTCAGGAACAGATCCCAGCTCTGATTTCCAGCCTGGTGCTCCGGGTGCCAGCCCAAATCCCAGCCTGAATGGAGAACAATTCCCAGGGATGCAGAGCCCGGAGCCTCCCTTGCCCTGTGCTGTTTTTATTGTAAGCTGCCAAAGCCCTCCCTGGAGGAGTCCGAGGCTGCAGTTTGGGATCTCAGCTCCCTCCAGGAGATGGGAAAAGACTCCAGGAGATGCCAGGGAGGAGTCTCACATAAATCCTGGGAGATGCAGGTCCCACAGAAAGAGCAAAATCACCTCAGGCACCTTCCCTGGAGGAGTCTGGGGCTGCTCCCTGGGATATCAAGTGCCTAAATCAGAGAGGAAAAGGCTCTGGGAAATTCCTGGAGGAATCTCAGGTGAATCCAGGAGAACACAATTCCCTGCCAAAATAGAAAACAACCTGGAACAGCTTCCCTGGAGGAATCTGAGGCTGGTTTTCCACCCAGAGAGTGTGGGATGACCCCGTGGGGTGGATGCTCCAGGAACGGGCCCCACAGACACCAGTTCCTGCTGGCAAGGATGGAATGCTGAGCTCCCCTGGCAGAGGGAGATGGAATTGCTGCTCTTCCAGAGGCTCCTGGGTGCATTAATTAATTTTCTCCTCATCCCTTCTTTTTCTGAGCCTGAGTTCCATCCTCCCGGGGCCCAGTGACCTCTCCCTGCCCTGGGAGCGGAGTCTCCACGAGCCCCAGGGCAAAGGGAATCCTGAATTTCTGTCACTCCCTCAGATAAATGACATGGAATTAACGTCCCCTAATGAGCCGATTTGTCACTGCTGCTAGTCCAGGCCTTACCAGGGTGGGGGTGGGGGGTTAAACCAGCACCAGGAATTCCTATGGCTTTGCTATTCCATGCTTGAAGGGTGGATTTTTCCATGAAGGAATTTTCTGGGAAAGCAGGGAGACACTGGGGGATGGATCCAGGGAGAAGGATAAGCACAAAGGAATGAGCCACTGCCCATCAGCTCTGGGGACAGCACAGAAATTTGGGATTTTCCTCCACCCGGGAATATCCAGACAGAATTATTAGAGCCTTTCACACAGCAACAGTGGCACAGCTGCTGATTGATTGGAAAAACTCAGTTTCCAAAGGTTTTTGGGAACAGGGAATGGAAATATCTGCCAGGAAGGGTCTGTGCAGAGCCGGAGCTGGGATGAGATTAAACTTCCTCAAAGCTGTCACTGTCGGGCCGTGTTCAGATAGAAAATGTCATTTTTAATGTTAAAAATCCTGGGAAAATGTGGAGCTCTCCATATTTATGTATTTAAATTTGGGAAATACACACCTGAATATTAAACTTTTTATTCCCCAATCCTACAGAAGTTTATATTGAAGGAATTCTAAAAAAAAAAAAAAAAGTTTCCTGCAGTTTTTTGGGGTTTTTTAATGAGAACCTCAGAGTTTTCAGCTTCTCTGGAAAACATCACTGAAATCAGCAAGGAAAGTTTTTATTGGAATAAAAAAATGAAGCGCCCCCATGTTTTCCAATAGGGAATGGATCCCTTGGAAGTGCAAAGCCACCCTAATTCCCAGGAATTCACTCAGAGTGACCTCCAAAGGGTTTTCTGCTGGAAAGAGGAGTTAAAACATCAACTCAGGCCCCCCTCTGACGCTTCAGGGGTGAATTATTGCTGTCAGGAATCCATCCGTGGCTTTGCAGGGACATCCATGGGATAGGGAAGAGAGAAAGGGAAAAGTTCCCCAACGTGACCAGAGGGGCTGGAAATCCATCCCCACCTTCACAAACCTTTGCTCCCAGTTTTACATGGAGAAAACCAAATCCTGTGGAAGGCCACAGCCTCAAGGGTTTGTTCCCAGTTTTCCAAAGAAACCAAACCCTCTGGAAGGGCAGAGTGTCGTTGAAGGATGCCAGGAGGAAAAGCAGCTCAGCCGCCGGAGCCACAGAAGTCAGGATGCTCCTTCCAAAGGCCAGGGATGTGGGACACTGTTGCCTGTTCTTTTGCCGTTTTTGAAAGCCTTCTGATGTTTTCATATTTCTAGTCAAGTTTCTCATGCAGTTCTCATGTAAACAAAGATAGTTTACATTCTTCTCTGGAGGTGGAGAGAGAAGATGGACGGGTGAAATGACCAGTGTGGTTGGAGAGGGGAAACCTCGAGTGACCAATGTCTGGTCAATCTGCAAGTTCTATAAATTGGAGTCAGAAAAATAAAACTTCCTTCTTTTCTTGCTTGAGCTTGAACTGAACGCGAGTGTGTGTTTCTGTGTCCTATAGCGACAGGACACTCCACATGAACTCTGGGAGAACTCTGGAGAAGTCTGGGAAAAGGTCAGAGCATGGTCATGACTTATCTTCCTCCACTGCAACTTCTGACTCCCTGTGAACATCCTCTCATCCCTGCAGCTTTCCTGGGAACCCATCAGAGCCTCCCTGGAAACATCCTCTGCCTTGGTTTGGAAAGCCAGGTGTCTGCTGAGGAGGGCAGGAGCCTCTCTTAAAATGGAAAATGCAAACCCCCTCCCTCTGAATTGTTATAATTTTGAATTAAGGGGCTCTCAGGCAAAGATACGGGAGTAGGAATAACAGTTCTTTATTAGGAAAAACAAAAATAAAATACAAATGCAGTAGCACAAACCAGCACTGCCAGAGTCAGGCAGGCCTGGCCCGCTGTGCTCAGGGGTTGCTCAGCCCCATCCCATGGGGGCTCAGCCCTCCTGCAGTGCCAGCTGTGGCTCTGCTGGAGCAGGATCCTGGGCAAGGGGGGAGTTTTCCTCTGGAGCTCCAGGGCTGCTGGAGATGGGCCTGGGCTCCCTCTGGGAATGCAGTGCAGAAGAAAGCTGCTCCTCTGGGAATGCAGTGGGAAAAGGCTGCTGGGGTGTGCAGGTGTCAGATTCTATCCAGGTAGGAATGCTTGGCTCCTCCCCTGGGCGGGGCATCTGCCATGGGATGATGGAATTTTCTCAGCCATGCAGGGACACTCAGTGGCCCATGAACAGAAGATATCTCCTGGAGGGAGGATTGGCTGTGGGAGAGATAAAGCAAACTGCCCCATGAACAGCAGAGAACTGCCCCAGCTCTACAGATGGGGACAGAACACACACCCCCACCTAAATCTTTCAACCTAAGACATCCCCTTACCCCTGCAGCTTTCCTGGGAGCTGAATTCAAGTTGTTTTTTGGTTTTGGTTTTTCTTTTTTTTATTAAGGTTGGGATTGAAGGTATTTGAGATAGTATTTTGTGTTTAGGCTTAGATGTTTATTATTTTTTATTTATATTATAAGTTGTGAGCTTTATAGTATTTTACTAATAAGTTATATAGTGGTTAACTGTTTATTTTTTAAGGTTTTTTAAGGTTAAATTATTTAATTAAGAAATGGTACTTAAACTATTTTTTATTTTTAACTCAATATATAATTACTCGAAGTTCACATTTTGGACTTTTTTGTCTAATTATAAAATATTACTTAAACTTATGAAGAAGGTGAAGAAGAATAACTAGTTATTGTTTTAAAACTTTTATCTTGTTTTATATATATTGTTAGATTTTAAAGTTTTAAACTTTTAGTTTTTTACTTAATGATATGACACACTTTTAATTAAACTACACACTAGCAATTTTAGTGGTTTCAATTAACTTTGGAATCTTTTTTATGGTTTTAATTTAAATATGGTATTTTTTTGTGGGTCCATGTTCCTTAGCACAGAAAGTTTAAAATTCTTAAAGTTTAAAATTCTTAAAACTCACTGGCCTTGGATGCCTCCAGGGAAGAGAGGGGGAATGACCCTGCCAGGAATTCCTGGAGGTGAATTCCCAAGGCACCCAGGGATGGAATGCCAAGGACCCTGTGGCTGCTCAGGGCTCATCCTCGCACTGTTTAGTGGTAAAAAGCCAGGAATGAAGTTCAAAAGCAAAGAAGGAAAAGGAAGAAGCAGAATTAGGATTTATCAGGACATTTCCCAGGTTCTTGGAGGGCTTTTTCCTGTTTATTGCAGAAATGTTTCCTTTCTTTGAGGCTCTGATCAGTATTTCAATCTCCAGGGTGTCCAGTTTGTGTCTCCATCCCTCTTTCAACAGAAACGACCCAAACAAAAAAACCCAAAACAAACAAAGACAAAAATCCCCCCACCAAAAAAAATCCCAGAAATCCCCAAACCAACCAAAAAACCATAAGAAAAATCCCATTAAACCCAGAAATCCTGCAGTTTTTTACAGCCTTTTTCTCTCCTTGCAGGAGACACTGAGGCTCAGCCGGTGGAGATGATTCCCCATCCCTGGGCACCAGGAACAGCAACATTCCCAAAGTTCTCCCATCATTTCCACCCCATTCCCTGGGCCGCTCCAGGGCAAGGAAACCCTGAAATCCACCCAGAACTTCCTAATTCTGGCCAGGATTTAGGGATCTCAAGGGAAAGCTGTGCCCCAGAGCCATTAACATTCCTGGGGAGTGAAAACTTCCAGCCTCAATCCGCTGGAGTTGGGACGTCAGGAGCATTTCCACGGTTGAGAGCAGGAAAGGAGATTTCAGTCCTGAACACAACAACTTCCATGGATTTTAAATCCAAAAGTGTCCTGCTTTTCTCTTTCTCTTTTTTTCTTCCCCCCCCCACCCCCCCACTTTTTTCTTTATTTTTGGCCTCTCGCTTTGAAGGAGAAGAAAGGGAGAAGGGAGAACATTGGCACTGATCCCATCATTCCAATCCCGGGACGGAGTTAGGGTCGGGATGTTATTAATCATTTCAAAGGGAATTTAATCAGTCATTTAATACTCCAGGAATGAGGAGAGAAATGTCAGGGAGTAGGAAAACACATTCCAGAGGCAACATCGGGAATATTGGACCTCCTGCTCTGGGACTTTCAGCAAGGAAGGAAGATTTTCCTCATCAGAGTTAATTAATTCCTAATGAGTTCCTGGTGGGAGTCGCCAGGTCAGGGCAGGGTTTCCTGGGATTTATTTCCAGGTGAGAGCCATTCCTTCCTTCCTGAGGGGCTCATCACAAATCCAGCAACCAATCCAATCCCATCCCACTTTCCTGCTGGGAGAACCAGCCTGGAAAAATGGGAATGGCGCTCTGACCTGCTCTGGCAACAACACAACCTCATCCCAAGGATGGAATTATGGGGCTGAATGGAAAAGCCCATTTCCATTGAGGAACCACCCAAACCCCTGAATTCCTCCGTGTTCCAAAATGTTCTCATAGAATTTGTCACCCAAATCCTCAAACAGCTCAGGAACAGCCACCAACATTTCCATGGAATGCCAGCAGGATCCATCCATGGATATCCCCCATGGAAGGGTCCAGCTGCGGGGGGTTTTTTTGGGAATAATCACCGGCGTTTGGCAGCCAGCTGAGCTATTTATAGAAACCCATTAAAACAAATCCCAGCTCCTTACACCTCATTCTTCTGCATCCCATTCCATTTGCTGCTGGAAGCAGCCGGAGCCATGGGCCATCGGGCTCGGGGGTTGCCATCCACAGCTGGGAACTGGCTTAGAATCCAAAGGAGGCTGAAAGGAATAAAATCAGGCCAAAAATAGCTCAGCTCCCACCTGGGATGAGGCCGTGGGCACCAATTCCAGCACAGCTCCCACCGGGAATTTAGGGAATTGTTACCTGTTCCCATGCTCTGCCTCCTCTGGATTTACAGCCTGCTCTTCAGAACTAAATGTCACCAGGATTTTGGGATTATGGGAATGCTGGGAAGCGGAATTCAGGGAATTGTTACCTGTTCCCATGCTCTGCCTCCTCTAGATTTACACCCCTTTCCTCAGCACTGGATTTTGGGATTATGGGAATGCTGGGAAGAGGGATTTAGTGAAAATATCAGTGCTGAGCACCTATGGGAGTGTAAGAGTGGGAATGAAGAGGTGATTTGGGATGGGGACATTATCCATTTTCAATGCTTTGCTTGGGAATAGGGATGGGTTGGAAATCTGAGCCCTGTCTGACCCAAGAAGAAATTCCTCCCAGCTCCCTGTCAATCCCAGCTGGGAGCGAACAGCTCCCACTCATCCTGCAGCCTCTGGAAGCCCCACTCAGCTCCTGCCTTTCCCCCAGGAACATCCTGGGTGATTTTTCCATGCCCTCAGCTCATTCTCACCCCTCCCCTGCAGCCATGCAGGGCTCAGGGCACTGGGCCAGGCTCAGCAAAGCCTCTCTTCTCCTTGGAAATTCCCACCCCTCATTCCTCATAGGTCTTTCCCCATCCCAGCTTCTCCAGACTGGTTGGGAGGCAGAGAAACCCTCCTCAGGAAACCCCAGCACGGCACAGAGGGATCCATGCTCTGACCCCTCATTCCACCAAATCTCCAGGCATTTTGCATTTTTTGGGAGCCACCAACCAGTAAATCCATAAGGAATATCCCAGTGCCACCAGTGCCCTGGGTTCAGTGGGGTTCAGGATGTACTGGTGTCCCTGGAGTGATGCTCTGGGAGTTGTCACCTGAACCCCACGCGCCCCTGAGCACACCCAGGGACCCCAGAGCTGCCAGGAGCAGATCTGCAGCCTCACAATTCCAGCTGTTCCATCCTGAGGAGCCTCTGGAGTCCTTGGATACAAAAAGTTGCAGGCCTGGAGCCAAATCACCCCCAGGCCACAATTTCTAGGCTTTGTTAGGGAAATTGGAGTGGAATTGATCTCTGCAAATTTCCCCAGAAAACCCAGCTCCGTGCCAGGCTTATCTCAGCCCGTTTACAGCACCTCCCATAATGGGGTTTATTTATGGCGTCCTCAGAAATAAACCACATTTTAAAGCATTTCCACGAGATCAGCTCTGGCTCTCCAGCAAATGGATAAAGAATGATAACGCAGCTCCAAACACGGTTCAGATCCAGGGTTTTGGCAGCCTGGAGCTGCAGGAGGCTCTGCAGATGTTCCATCTCCATGAGCAGCACATGGAGCCTCTTCTCCGAGCACAAAAGCTCCTGCGAGCCCGGAAGAGGGGCTGGAATTCCAGCCCAGCCTGCCGGGAATGCTGCTCCCACCCCAGCACAAATCCCATCATTGCTCTTTATCTCTCATTATCTGCACCTGCCTCTCCGGAGGTGCCAAACGCTCTGCAAGTGGCACAAACCCATCCTGTGTGGGGCTGACATTTGGTGGATTTTAGAGAGATTCAGCAGCAGCTCGAGCTTTCCCAAGGAAAAACATTCTTTCTCTGAAGAGAACAACGTTGGAGGCGTTTTGTGTTCTCAGATGAGGCTGATAGAGATTCTGTAAGCAATTCTCATTCTCAAAATAACAGGTGCTGTTTGTTCACTTTATTTGCCATGTCTTTGTGTGTGTTTTCAAAATATGCTCTCTATCTTAAACCAATGGTGGTAGAGAGGCGTCATGTCATTTAACCAACCAAGTGGCTGTTACGAAAGGCTCTAGAGAGAGCGCTTTGTTCTAGTAAAGAGAACGAGAAATTCACGGAGCCTCGTGTCCTCATTCCGTGCACAACAGCGACACATCCCGCGCCAGCGCTGGGAGCGGGGCAGGGCTGCTGCCCATGGAGGGGATGGAGCCTGGCGGGCTGGGCCTGGAACCACAGAAATTCCAACGCTCCCGTTCCACATCCCTGCAGAGCTGGGGTCACTCCCTGAGCAGCAGAGAGGGGAAATGTTCCACTACGGGCTCCGACACCTCCCCAGTCCTTCAATCCCAATCCCAACCCCAGAGCTCAGGGAGAGCTGTGAGCTCCGACACCTCCCCAGCCCTTCAATCCCAGTCCCAGAGCTCAGGGAGAGCTGTGACCTCCGACGCCTCCCCAGCCCTTCAATCCCAGCCCCAGAGCTCAGGGAGAGCTGTGACCTCTGACACCTCCCCAGCCCTTCAATCCCAATCCCAGAGCTCAGGGAGAGCTGTGAGCTCTGACACCTCCCCAGCCCTTCAATCC
>WEZZ01034019.1:102242-122304 GCA_013400585.1 Chloropsis cyanopogon | reverse complement strand
ATATACAAATTATATATTACCATTATATAATTATTAGAAATAATAATTACATAATTAATAGGAATATTCAGCAGAGCAGCTGGGACGGGAACTGGGATGCAGGGAGGGTTGATTCCTGTAGCATCCCAGTGCTGGTCCTGTCCTTGGCACACAGCTCCAAACCCTTTTATCTGAGTGTGTTTTAATTAACCAGGTTTAATTAATCATGAGCAAGGTGAATTTTTGGGTGGCCCTGGGAGTGGCACTTCCAATTTTTGGGTTGGTTTTGTGAATAGAACAAACTCCTCAGCATTTAAACAGCAATTCCCAAAGGGGTGTGACCTCCTGAGGGAAAAACGGGGTTGTTTGGGGGTTTTCTTGCTCCAGGAATGTAAAAATGAGGATTGGGATGGATTTGTGTCCGTCCAGAACCTCGTGCTGGCCACCAGGGCTATGCTGGAGTCCCAGAGACAGGGGGACAGAGGGCAGGTCCTGCTGGGGTGGCACTGACATCCCACAGAGCTGGGAACTCTCAATTCCGTGGATTTCATGGCCTGACACATCCCTGCCTGGAGCAAAGGAGCCTCGGGGGGGACCTTGTGGCTCTGCACAGCTCCTGCCAGGAGGGGACAGCCGGGGGGGTCGGGCTCTGCTCCCAGGGAACAGGGACAGGAGGAGAGGGAACAGCCTCAGGCTGGGCCAGGGCAGGCTCAGGGTGGGCACCAGCAGGAATTTCCCCATGGAAAGGGTGGTCAGGCCTTGGAACTGCCCAGGGAGGTTTGGAGCGCCCATCCCTGCAGGTGTCCCAGGAATTCCTGGATGTGGCACTGAGTGCTCAGGGCTGGGACAAGGTGGGCATCGGGCACAGCTGGGACTCGGTGACCCTGGAGCTCTTTTCCAGCCTCATTTCTGGGATCCTGACCAGCAGAATCCCAAAGGCTTTTCCCAGAAGGGAATATCCACCCAATCCAACCCCACCAGCAGAAGTGTTCCTGCCCCAGCCCCTTCTGGCAGGGAATATTTCTGTTCCCCCACAGCTCCAAACCCCACACCCCAACAACAGAAAAGGAGCCCTGAAAGTCCTTAAAATCCCATTTAAAGTTCCATTTCCATTTTAGAACAAATAATGTCACCTGCTTTAAATAAATGCCTTGATTAGGAATGATCCTTATTAACATCTGCCTGGGCAAGGCCTGGGGGTTGGGGGTTGAGTGAGTGCTGCACATTTTTCATCTCCAAATGCTGTTTGGAGGACACTGGGTGAGCTCATGTCCTCCCTGATTATGCACAGGGCTGTGATTTGCATAGAGAAGTCAAATTTCATTCCTTTTTTCTTTTTTTTGGGGGAATGTTTCCTGGCAGAATGGAATTGTACAGGCAGCACAGAAGGACTTGGGGAAGGAGAAGAAAAAATTAAAAATTAGGACTGGGAGAGGTGGGGCTAACTGGGGCTGCTTCAGCCCATGCTGGCGGTGCAGAATGAACTCCCCATCACACCCAGAATTTTGGGGGATGTGGGTTTTTAAGGGAATGTTAAGAAGGGATGAAGCCCCAGGAATGAAGTGGGAAAGTGCAGTGTCCTGTTGTTGGACAGAAGCTGGGCTGAGCCTGTGTGGGGGTTTCAGTTTGAAACCGGGCGGAAACACCAATTTTGTGTGGTGGTTTTGGTTTGCCAGTCTGAGATTTCTGGCCAATGCACCAATGAGTGTGGTGGGTTCAGCGCTGGGCAATCAGCAGTGCACTCGCTAGGATGCACTCACCCATTTCCTGCTGTGGGATAGGACCAGGAGAAAGGCAAAGCAGGCTCAAAACTGTAAAAGGGTATAAAGAAAAGTTTATTAACAGTACCTGAAAGGAAAAAAGTAATAAGAATCAAAACAAAACCTAAAGGACGCTTCTCCTTCCCCTACAACCTTTTCTTTCCCAATGACAACGTAAAGAAATAAAACTTGAAGTTTCAGTCAGTTGACCACCTCTAGAATAATCTTTCTTTAGTTCACTTAGGGAGAGAAGTCCCTCTTGTTAATGTTATGGAGACTTCCCCACAGGAAAACAGTTCTCTCGTGGCTCTCTCACAAATAGCAGCCCCTCAGCGAAATCTGCAATCGTGAAATCCCTCCCATTTTCCACAAGCTTTTCCCACAGCTGTGTTTATGGGTTATGTCAACTTATGGGGTAGTTTTAAAGATGGATGTTCAAAGGCAAAAGTTCTCATTATCTATCTGTAAAATCATTGTCATCCCTGAGAACAGAGATCTTCTTCTTCTCTCCCTGGGGGCACAGGGTTTTCATCACTCTTCTTTCTCTCTGTTCACACTTCTCATAGATCACAATTCCTTTATCATCTGCTTACTTTGGCATGGAGGCCTTTGGTCAATACTGAATCTTCATCTCCCCGTGCTTTCATGTGTTACAGAGTCTGATGTATCAATTACATCTTTCTCCAAAGCTTTACATGAGGATTTCAGACTGCAGCTCTGGACCTTGATTCTAGAGCTGAATTTGAGAGATTCTGGAGCTGAATTTGGATTTGAGCCTGGCCCTGTGTGGTAACTCAGTCTGAACTCCTTCAGAACCCCATAAAAAAGGTGGGAATGTTCTATCCAGTGCTCCAAAGGTTTGTGCCAACCAGTTCTCTCCACCTGAGCCATCAGACAGCACAACCAAGAGTTAAAATCCCATTTTTTTTCCCTGTGGAGCCAAGAATAGAGCTGTTCCTACAGTAATTATTGGGCTGTTCCACAGAGGGAAAACCCCACAGTGTGATCAGCCAAATTTTAGGGATTAAATAATTTCATTGGAGCTCAAATTAATCTTACACAGACACAGCTGCTGCTGCCAAGGAGCTGGATAACCCAAGCCAGCCAGCATTCTGCTCTCCTGTTCACCCAGGACAGGGAGGCATCACTTCAGTCCTTAAACCTTGAGCGCTGGAGGAATAAATCTTGAAAATCTGACCAAAAACAGACATGAAAAATTCCCTCCGCCTCCCAAAACTCCGAAAGTTTTTGCAGCAATGGAGAAATCAGATGGTTGATGACATCAGTGCTTCTGGAACTGGGGAGGGAGATAAGGAGTGAGAGATAGGGAGGTAAGGAGTGAGAGATGGACAACTGGGAATCCTAAAGGAAACAGGAATTAGGAGGGAAATTTACTGGATGCTTGGAGCATTTCTGAGCTCTGACAGAGTACCTGTGTTGTTTTATTTCCTTAAAAATGAATATCCAGGGTTTGCTGCACTCCTCAAACACAGCCTGGAGGAATTTCGAGATCTTAAACTTAATCAACAGAACTTGATTGAGAGCTGGGACTTTTCTATGAGGAAAAACTCATCCTAAACTTTATATGGCTCATTCAGCCCTAAATAAATTGGCGTTGGGGATTTTCCTGCAGATTTAGGAAATGATTCTTTCTCATCTTCCCCCCCAAAAACGATGATTTTGTTGTGTCCATAAAGAGTTCCTTGGTCCAGTCAGCAGAGGGAATACTTCCCTCAGCAGAGAGGCCATGGGATCAGGGCTCATGGAAAAGGCTGGAGTTATCTCTGCTCTCGGAATTTTGGGAGCTTTCCCCTTGGCTTCCTGCTCCGGCTGTGCTGGAGACCCCTGGGGCTGGGGCAGCTTCAAAGGTTGTGGCATTTCCCAGATTTCCAACTCAAAAACAGATCTGGAAATGGGCTGTGGCCTTCAGGAATCAGACTGAAAGATTGGGGGGATTTAATTTAATTTAATTTAATTTACTGATTTTTAACACAGATTTCTCCTGGACTTTCCAAACTCAGCCCCACTGAATGAACACTAATTTGAGAGCTTCAGCTCCAAAGGCAGACAAAGGGAATGGGAATGGGAGAGGGATTGAGCTACATCACAAATTGCAGTCTGAAGGTTTCTCATGGATTGAAGGATGCCTGGAATAACATGGAGAGTCCTGGATACAGGAAATGTTTCCCACAGAAAACAGGGATTTTGGAACTGTCGTTCCACAGCCACTTCTTATGGAGGGTGCCCATTTTTGTCCATAAAAGCAAACACACCAAGAGGAAAATTGGTGTTTCGATGAAATTTTCCTTCTCCATTGTGGAGCCCTCAGGGTGCCCAGAACAGCTGGGGCTGCCCCTGGATCCCTGGCAGTGCCCAAGGCCAGGCTGGACACTGGGGCTGGGAGCACCTGGGACAGTGGGAGGTGTCCCTGCCATGGCAGGGGTGGGATGGGATGGGATGGGATGGGATGGGATGGGATGGGATGGGATGGGATGGGATGGGATGGAATTTAAGGTCCCTCCCAACCCAACCCATTCCAGAATTCTGGGATCCCAGTGAGGTTGCTCCAGGACAACTCAGCTTCCCAAAGGGATCTCTCAGGGCCTCCCAATGTCCCTCCAGAGGAGAACTGTTCTCCTGACATCTCATCCTGCATTTTCCAGGCACTGTCCATGCCTTGGGTGCCCTCAGGGTGCTCCAAATGAAATAAATTCTCAAGGAATTAAATTGCACCCAGGATTCCTCTGATGGGAAATTGGACATTTGTGGGACCACGGGCCTTAAATCCCCTTAATCTGGAAGTAAATCCTATCTAAGTCCCATGGGATAAACAGATTCTCTGTGGAGAGGGGCATTTCGTGTCCCCTTGAAACCTCTGACCCCACAGTGGCAGCTTTTTAGCTGAGGAACTGCTTCCCAAATTCCCCCTTCCCATGTCCTCTGGGGAGGGATCACATCTGGGCATCACTGCTGTCATTCCTGCCACATGGAATCCCAGAATGGCTGGATTGGAGGGGCCTTAAATCCCACCCAGTGCCAGCCCCAGCCATGGGCAGGGACACCTCCCACTGTCCCAGGCTGCTCCAAGCCCTGTCCAACCTGGCCTTGGGCACTGCCAGGGGTAGGAATCCACAGCTCCTCCATGCCAGGGCCTCCCCATCCAGGTCTGGAGACCTTTCCTGGTCCCCGCAGTGTCCCTGGAGCTTGAACGCTGGAGAAAACCAAACTGGGGATTTCCAGAGCTGGCCTAAAGCAATTCCTGCTTTTTAGGGCTCCTCCTGATTTTCAGCAGCATTTCCAGAGGGCCTGAGAAGAATCTGCCCTTGTTGGGTGCAAAGGGAAGTGATTTTGGGCAGTTTTGGTTTTTCCCATCTGAGATCTCTGTGTAGGATCCCAAATATCCCCCATGGAAAAGTGGAATGTGCATCAGCCCAGGGGTCAGGGCAGAGCTTGGGGTTCAGAAAGGGTTTGAGCTCTTCTGAGCAGAAGCAGCTCAGGATGAGATCTTGGCCCCAGGAGAAGCTCAGCAGACACGTGGGAGCAGCTGGGGAGGAGCAAGAAGCCAATTCCCCTGGAAAAACAAGGGGATTGAACCCTGTCTTCAACCTTTCCCTAGGAAAATGAGGGGATTGAACCCACCTTTGACCTTCTCCTGAGAAAATGAGGGGATTGAATCCAGACTCAAGTCTGAACCCTGCCTTTTCCAGATCACGAACATTCCTCAGGGATTTAATCTAACCACAAGTCTCTGTGAGGTGACAAATTCCACCCCTCATTCATCATCCTAGCCCCCTGCACTGCCCCAGTCCCAAACTGAGGGATTTGGGCTCTCTGGATCCTGAATCCAGAGGCAGCTGGATCCAGACCCTCCCAGTGTGGGTTTGGTGCTGAACAAGAGGTTCCTTTTTCCAGCCAAACCCGGATAAGCTTCGCCTTCATTCCCCAGGAGTCATTCAGGATTTGTTTTCCCAGACGTGTCCCATCTCTGTCCACACTTCCCTCCATTCCCAAGGAGGGGCTGGAATGGGAGCCCAGGCTCTGGGACTGAGGTGAGACCCAGCCAGAGCTTGTCCTCCTGCAGATTCCCAAAAAAACAGCAAAAAAACATCCCAGGGACAGCTTGTCCTCCCGGATGCAGGTATGCCATGTTTACATTTAGTCTGGAATTAATTCAGTCCCATCTTTCAAATGCAAATATCCGGGGAAGAAATAACCCCAGATTTTGGGGAATGTGTATAAATAACAGATATAAATATATATATATATATTTTTTTTTCCCTTACGGAATGGGTTGTGCTGGAGCTGGAGCTGTTTGTAATCCCTCAATCCCACAGCATTCCCAGGTGAACAGGACATGGAAATATTCCTTTTTCTCATCTTTAATAAATATAAATAAATAATTAAAAATGGGCACTGGCTAAAGCAAATTCTGCTTTAAAAGCTGCTGTTTACTCTTGTTTTGATTTTTCCTGGTGAGCTTCCCAAAACCCAGAAATGCTGAGAAAGATGGATTCAGGAATCAGCAAAGTATTGGGAAAACATTCCAAAAATAAGGCAGGATCTGCTATTTAGTGATTTTTGCACCAGGAGCTGGATGCTCTTGGCTCTTCCCACTGGAGCTCACCTGGAATTCTTGGATGCTAAACAGCATTTCCCTTCCACTGGATGTGATATTCCATGATGATCACATTGATACATGGAACTCCTGGAGGTTCAACAGCACTTCCTTTCCTTTGGATGTGATATTTCACATCCTGATTCTGCCCGAGGATGTTCATATCCAGGAGAAACCTCTCCTTTGCTCCTGTAAAGTGGATTTATGTGGATTTCTCATCCCTGAACTTGTCCATCATTCCATAAAAACTCATGGCATGGTGTGGGAGGAGTTTCACACCCTGATTCTACCCGAGGATGTTCATATCCAGGAGAAACCTCTCCTTTGCTCCTGTAAAGTGGATTTATGTGGATTTCTCATCCCTGAACTTGTCCATCCTTCCCTACACACTCATGGCAGGAGTTTCATATCCCGATTCTGCCTAAGGCTGTTCATGTCCATGGAGAAACCCCTCCTTTGCTCCTTTCTCCCTTATTCTGATGATCTCTGGATCTCCCTTTGGATGGGCAGCTTTCCCATATTTTTCCCAATTCTTCCTGAGCAGCAGAAAGAATGTGCTTGGTCTTATGCATCAGCTCTTTAGTGATTTCAGCTTTATTGGAAGCAGCCTGGGCCGGGGACTCGTGGGGTGTGCGCACACCCGCGCTGTGCCCGAGACGGCGCGAAGGAGGAGGGTGTCAGCTTTGTCGTCCGGCGGACGTTGCTTGGAGCTGGGCCTTCTCTCCTCACAAGAGTCTCCGGGAAGACGCCTGTTGGTTCCAAGATCATGACCCCCACGCTGCTCCTGGCCTACTCTGGTTAGGGTGACAATGGTGAAAACTTCGGGTCTCGATGCTGTCTTTATACTTTCTCTGGTCAGAGGTGTTATTATAGTTCTTCGTTTGTGAGGTGGCTTGTTGTTCCAGGGGTCCTCATTAGGTGACTCCCCTCTACTAGGTCTTAGGAGTTTCATATTTGTTTATTAGGTGACATAATCTCCTTGGGTGGTTTGCCATTTCAGATGAGAGTGGGAGCAGTGGGGGCAACACCCAACGGTAAGGGAATTTACATAACGATCAACTAACATATAAACTTCATATTAACTGCTTTAACAATATAGAACATTCAATTCATATTTGAACTTTGTATTAACTTTGTAAACAACGTTTTTAACTGACATCCAAAATGTATTATCTACAACATCCAAAATGTATTCTCTACACTTGGTGTGAAGCGGGCTCTGGTGTGGGAATGATGGGATCAAGGCCTGTCCTTGGGCAAAGCCAGATCGTTCTGTGAGGGTTCAGCAGAAATTCTGGGAGAATTAGGGCTGGAGCGAATCATTGTCCCTGAGCCATCTCAGAATGCCCAGAGCAGCAGGAATGTGCTCCTGCCCTTCAGGCAGCAGGAGGAGGTGTTAATTCCCTCCTCAAACCGGTTTATTATGGAACAAGATGTCCCAAAGCCCCTTCCAGGCATCCACAGGGACAGACACAAATCCCCCTTTGTGTGTCCCGGAGCTGCTTTTCCAAAATATCCCCCCCAGGAGCCCCTATCCCTGGGAATGTGCTCTTGGACTTTCTCTGCATTTCTAGGACCTTTTCCTAGTCCCACAAATCCCTCAGGGAGCACAGCTGGGATCTGTTGGGATCAGAGTCAGAGGCACCACAGAGGAAAATCCACACTGAGGTTCCATTCATCCGCTCCAGAGGCCTGGGAATGTGCAGGATTTTTAGGGAAGGGCTCTTGTTTTCCTTCCAGAGGCTGCTGATAAACACTGGCAGCTCGTTCATTCCCAGGGCTGAGCCAGCAAACAGCTGGCACCGCTGGATGAGGGGCAGGAAAGTTTTGGGATTTGAGGGAAAAGGCTTGGGGGAAAACTGGGAAAGCCGGAGTGACTGGGAAAGGGCAGGAATTCCACCCCTGACAGGGATGGGACACGAGGAGAATCCACTCAGGGGCTTGCAGTGGCCAAGAAGGTTTGGCTGCTACCGTCAGAGCACAAATAAAATCCAAATACTCCTGGGTCTGCCTTTTAGTCATGTTTGGATCCATGGTGCTGATGGAGGAATTTTGCTGTGAGCCCAGGGGGTGAGAGCAGAAGGAAAAGACAAAACCCCAAAACCCTGCAATGGGTTCAGGACTCTCTGCCTCATTCCTGGCAGTGCTTAAGCACAAACAAACTCCTGTAACTCCATTTTCACCCAGCTCACTCCCACCCTTTGTGTCCTTGCTGGCTTCTGGGAATGTCAGGTGAATTCCCAGCCTGAGGTGCAGAACCAAGAAAAGCTGTGAGAATTCATGGAGAGGCCAAGAGCTGATTTCCAGCCCAAACCTCACTGCTCCAAGCCTGGCCCTGCAGCCAAGGTTCTCACCTCACCACTGTGAAAAGCAGAATTTAGGACTGAAAATGAGGGGTTTTGGTGAAATGTCTGAGTGGGCTGGAAATTAAACCCTTTGCTGTTCTCTCCAGTGCATTTTTCCTATGTTTTTCCCAGCATGGGAGTGCTGCATTCCCACAGGATGCCACAGGACAAGGGGGTGACACAGCAAATGTGAGGAAAACCCCAAAAATCAGCAGAATTCCTGGGCAGGTTGCTCTGAACGTGGCCTCAGCCTCTCCCCCCATCCCTGAGACCTCAACTACAGCTGGTTGGGAACCGAAAAATCCTGTGGCTGCCAGGCCTGGATGTGGAACTGATGGGGGGAGAACGGAGAGCTGGGAAGGAGCAGTGGAAAGGTGTTTTAAGGTGGTTTGGTTCTCATTATTATTTTCTTAGCAATAAATCCAATTAAAATCCCTAATTCCAGCCTGGTTTCCCCACGATGGAGGGATCTCTCTTGATCCTGATCTCAACCCACAACATTTTGTTCCATTTTCTCTCCCTGTCCAGCTCTGAGAGAGGCTTTGGTGGATGTTTGGCGTCCCCAGGGTCACAACACAGAGGGAAGAACTGGCACAGGAGCTGCTTTCCCATGGATTCACTCAATTCTCCAAAAGAGTGGATTTGCTCTGGTTTCATGCCAGAAAAACCACAAACTCCATAGGAATAGGAGGAGAAGTCATCGATATTCCAGGCTTTTCTTCCCCAGAACAATTCCGTATCTCCAGTGCTACCCTGCAGCTGTGGGGGATAATGGAGGGACCTGCTCCAAGGTGACAAAATTGGATTTTCCAATGAAGAAATTAAAGACTGGAACCCCTTTTTGGAATGAAAAGAAACAATTTGAACTCTCTCCAAAAATAAATTAGCTTGGTAAAAAAATTGGGAAATAAATAGAACCCGATTGCCCATGGAATGGAAAATGAAATTTGATTTGTTTCCACTCAGGGGTTGTGGTTGTAGGGAGAATTCTTAAAAGGAAAACCCCAAATAAAGCCATAAAGAATGATTTTTACCACTCCAAATCCTTGATTTTTTTTGTGGATTTGTGGTTGTTTCCCTTTCCTCCCCCAGCAGAAAATTAAAGCAGATGAGGTTTTGTTATGAAGGGAATTTTTGTGGTTCTAAACGGCCAAACCCAGCTTCATTAGAGATGTAATTAATCACAATTAATTACACCTGCAGAGAATGGATTCACCTGTCCTTGTTAGCCCTTAACAGATCCTGCACGGAGGCCTGGCAGTCACGTCTGCTCTGGGGAAAGGCACAAAATGTTGGGAATATTTCCCAGAGGGACAGAGCTCCCTCTTTCCCAGGGATGGGGTGGGTGCTGCAGGTCGGATCTCAGTGGAAAAAGATCCAATTTATTTAAAAACCACAAATTTCCTCATTTTCTTCAGTAATTTCCACCTCAATCTTGCCTTTTTATCAGTGCTGTGTTTAACTGTAGCTCCGGAAAGGACCCGAGGCACCATGAAAGGCTTTAGAGAGAAATCCTAAATAGGAGAAATCCTAAACAGGATTCCCTGCCCTGGGAGCATCAACTCCAGTGTGCTCCACACCAGTGGATACTCGGGATCCCTCTTTCCCAATAAAACACTGCCTTTTCTCCTTTGCCCACCTCCACTTGTTGAGTAGCCTGGAAAAGCTCTGGGGTTTGTGACAGCCAGGCTGGAAATGGGATCGGTGCCTTTGGAAGGTGCAGAGCTGGGATCTCATCATCAGGAATTTCCCATTTGTAGGCAACTCCTTGTGTGGAGAGCTGGGCAAAGGAGGTGCCATGATCCATGTTCCTATGGATCACAGGAGGTTCTCTTTGGGAAGGCAGGTGGGGAATTCTGTCACCTTCATGTTCTTGACTGCAGGAATGGGATTGAGGAAAATCCCTAAATCCAAGTGTGTAATTCTATCCCAGAGTGTCACAACTGCTGTGGGGAACACAGGCCAGTGAAACTCCACCTTTTCTTCAGAGTCACAGGAAAATTATTGGATCTGTTGGAATAAAAGCCAGGAAGAACGGGCAGGCAGGACACAAGTTCAGAACCTGCTGTGTCCCAGGGCACAGGAATGTTCTGAGAGAGGAAAATCTTGGATAACTCCTGTTCCAGGCTGCTTTGGCAGCTCTGTGGCTTTATCTTGGGTGCACAGCTCTGAGCACTTCCCCAAATCCCCTTTTATCTCCTCCAACTCCCCCAATTTGCATCTCATTTCCCACCTGAGCGCTCTTGCATCCCACAGATGCACGTGGAGCCCTCATTCCCTGCTCCAGATCCTGCTGGGATCACCTTGACCTCAGCAGGAACATCAGAACCACCCAAGCATCCCCTCAAAAATCCCAAACTTGTCCCAAATTGCTGCGTCTATCCCAGCCTTGCTCCACTGGTGGCTCCTAAGGACACTCACTGCTAAAATCGGGAATTATTTCCTCTCTGCTCCCCGTTCCCTGGCTCCTACAATTCCACATTAATTCCTTCCATTACTCCACGATGTTAGTTGAAGCAAACATGAAATGCTGATTTTCATTCCATAGGTGCCACTCAGGAATTTCAGGTTTGGAGAGGTCAATGAAGATTTGCCCCGGTTAATGCCGATGGCGCCGCCGCTTTTGTTTGGGAAAGGCTTCACCCAAACAAGTCCCGTTCTGTGAGCAGCACCATTAATGCTGGGACTTTGGGAATTTCGGGCAGGTGAAGATGGCACCAGGGGCACCTCTGTGTTTTCCAGAGCAGAATCCCAGCCACTTCCAAGACTCTGGATTTTGGGAGCGAGGCGCCACAGGATGATTGAGCTCCAGCTGTGTCAGACACACTTGGTGCTCATTCCCAGTTAAACCAGGATATGAGGAAGGGGAGAAAGATGGGACACAGGGTTCAGATGCCTGTGATTGGAAGGGGAGAAAGATGGGATACAGGGTTTAGATGTCTGGGATTGGAAGAGGAGAAAGATGGGATATAGGGTTTAGATGTCTGGGACTGGAGAAGAGGTGTTTGTGCTCCCAGTCCTGGATTTGATGGAGCACCAATAAAAGAACTGGGAGGACGACAATGGAAAATAAACAGAATTTGGCTCCTGAAAAGCAGATTTGAGATAAATTGGTGCCCTAAATAACGGCTGCGACAGCAACAGGGCCCATCTAGGATCAGCGAGACAGGACAGCTCCTGTCACCCTTCCAGGACCTTTTGTTTGTGGGGAATGTGGTGGTGATTGGGAATGTCAGACCAAGGCTCCTCCCAGAATTCCTGTAATGTGGATTTGTGGTCCTCCCGTGGAAGTGTCAGTGGGGCCTTCCAGGAGTGTCCTCTTTGGGGTTTTGGCACTCTCCAGGTGTATCTTCTTTGGGGTTTTCCAGGAGTGACTTCTCTGGGGCTTTGGGGCTTTCCAGGTATCTCCTCTCTGGGGTTTGGAGCTCCACAGGAGTCTTGTCTTTGGAATTTTGGAGCTCTCCAGGCATGTGGGGTTTTGGAGAGCAGCTTCTCCATGGGTGGCCTGGGAGTGAGGAGAGGTCAGCTCAGGGATTCCCTGATTCTCACCCCGACTCTTAGGCTTGGCAGGGGTGGAGCTCTCCCAGCAGAGGCTCCTCTCACTGTAAATCAGGAATTCCTCCAGGGAAAGCTGCCCCTGGCACCAAACCCTCCCTGCTGGAGCTGTGGAGCTGCTGCTGGGCCAGCTTGAGAAAATTTGGTTCCCAAAATTTGGATCCCAAAATTTGGCTCCAATCCCAGGGAGAGCACAGAGTCCTCTCCCTGCCCTGTCCATAATTTCTGCAGTCACTCCCTTGTGGGGACAGGGTTTTCCCTCAGCAGAAATTCCCTGTGCCCGTGGGATGGATGGATTTGTGTCCAGGGACTGCACCACCAGAGCCAGCAGAGAACTTGTCCTATGGGCTCAGATCTCCGAGGTTCACCCCTGGAGACAAAAGAACCCAGGAATCCTGAGCCACTATCCCCCAAAAGAGGCAGTTGGACACCAAGATGGCACAGGAATCATTCAGGGAGGTTTTTCTTGATCTAAGAGATCAAACCATTGCAGGGAAAAAAAATTCATTTATTCCCATTTTATTACAGCTGCTTTAGAGGAACAAAACTTTTCCCCATAAAAACTTCATTCTAGCATCTAAAAATTAGGTTTTGCAAACTTTTCATTCAGTGCATCCAGCAGGGAAGGGAACAGCCCCGAAGACTGGATTGGGATGCCAAGGTTTGGTAAAACCCAGACCCCTCCTTGGGTTCAAAAGGCACCAGAAAAGGAGGAAATGCCAGAATTAAATTTTTCCGAGGCTCCTGGGCTGAGTTTCAATCTCTAAGGAGAAAACCTGGAAATCAAAGTAGGATTTTGGGCAGGCACCAGCATCAGAGGACACTCCCAGCTGATGGGGCTCCTCCAGAGCTGCTCCCAAACCGATGGAACATTGAAAATCCATGGGAACAGCCAGTGGGTACGTAAAGAAGGGATATTTCTGTTCAGAAATCAGCCCCATCTCTAGGCCCTCCCAACTGGATCCATAAAAACAGATGAAGTCATCAATGAATTTCATGGAATCTCCACTCCTTTCTCCTGCTGGGTTTCTAAAAAACTCTGCTCAGATCATTTTTCTTGGCATGCAGAAAGGAGAGGAAGTGACAGCTCCGTGCTTTATTCTTGTTCAGGCTGTGTTACTGCAGAAGAATGGGTCAGTAATTGCCAAATGTTTCCAGCTATTTTTCCTCCTTTGCCTTCACTGAAATCTTAAAAAAGTTCCAATCAACTCCACAGTCCCACAACTGCATCGAGAAGCTCTCAGAGAAATTCCTTTCAATTGTTTTGAAGAACTTTTCATCATGGTTTTAAAATTAGTGTTATAAATTCCACTCCTAGGGATGAAACTGCCTCTGATCATTGAGGGGCTTCACCTAAGGTCCATTTCAGTGAAATTCCCTGTGATCTTTGAGGTTTTTGAGCCAAGGTCCATTTTAATGAGGAATTGTTTAAATCTGAGGTAGATCCAGTCTAAGCTGACATCTCCACTCTGCCTGACTCCAGCTGGAATTTATCTGAACAAGCCCCATCCCAAAATTCATCATCAAATTAGATTTTGTTCTGTATTCAGGTTTCTGCTTTAGGTTAAAGCATCAAAATGACTCAAATAAAGGTACCCGTGCGAGGGCTGAGTGCTGCAGTCCCACAGAACCCTTGATTTTGCTGGAAAAACTATTGGAGCAAAATTTCTCCACAAAATTTCACCCAAATTGAGTTTTGCAGGCAGCAAAGCACCTTCAGAAATGAGTGTTAGAGTGGCCTTGGGGCTCTGGGTGACCTGGGACAGTGAAGGTGTCCCTGCCGTGGCAGGGGTGGCACTGGGAGGGCCCTTCCCACATCACCCACTCCATGATTCCAGGGGTGATGTGGAACCTGCCCAACCTGCCCCAGATGGGGGCACTTCCAGCTGTTCCACTGAAATCCCTGCAGGATTTTGGGGTGTGGATGTTTGGGATGAAGGACGGGGAGAACAAAGGAGGGCTTCTTGTGCAAACCACAAAGCTGCAACCACTTCATTCAAAACCAAATCCAAATCCCATCCCAAGACCTCATTAACCCAATGGGAGCAGGAATTGGAATCTCAGCCCCTTCACAAGGGGCTGCAGGATAAATTCCATTTGTTTCTACCCAAGATGGAATTAATCTCTGGCCAGGAAATCAGCTTAAGGCCTCTCCCCCGCTTCAATCGCTGCACGGCCTCTGTGGCTCACTCGAGTAATCATTGATTGGGTTCTTGAGAGGTGTAGAGAAGCTCAGGCTAATTACAGCTGGGAATGACTGAAGTGTGGGGCCTTGGGCAGTACTGAAATTTGGAATTAGAAAGAAAGAAAATCAACGTGAAAGGATTCAAAACTGTGGTGTCTCAAAAAAACAGGCTGTCAAAATCTGGCCAAGTGAAACATTTTGATTTGATTGCTGCAGGGTTTTTTCCCCATATATAACTCAGAGACATATTCCGAGGTCAAATGTTTTCTCAACCTGAGGAGGTGAAATGTTTCATTTGGAAAACAGCAAAACAAAATGTTCCCATTCTTGTATTTGTGGGTGGATGGTTTTTCTTTTTAAAAACTCTGCAAAGTTTTAATGCTTTTGTAGAGGGCTCCAGCTTCTCCTCAGCTGAGTTTTGGGCTTCAAATATTTTGGTTTAGACTTCAACATTTTGTGTGATCTATGCTAAAGGTGAGGCACCTGCACAGCAGCTCTGTTGCCAATAATTGTGGGAACATTTGGAGAACGTGGATTGTTGTTATCCTTGCAGAAAAGATGGACTTCGTGTGATCTGTGCACACAAACACAGAATTTAAAGAATTTGGGACCAGTAGGAGTGGGGACAGCCACAAGAATTTGCAGCCCCATAATGTTGATGTTTCCTTGTAGGAGTGGGTGAAAATGCTGGGAAGGTTTCCCTCAGCCAGATCCAGAGGTTTGGGATCAGCTGGGATCAGCTGGGATCAGCTGTGCTGCAGGGACATCCAGAGCCACTGCTGTGCTGGGGACCTGAGGGCACTGCCAGCTCCTGCAGCGGGAGGTGGGGACAGCAGTGGCACACTCAGGGACATCTCCGTGGCCAAGACACAGCCCAGGGTGACTCCAGGTGCCACCTCCCAACCCTGACCTGCCCAGCAGCCCCTGCACTGAGGCAGAACAGAGCAGGGATGTGGCTGTGCGGGGAAAATGCCCCAAAAATGGGACCTACTGTGGAGGGGCAGCCATGAGGGGCACCCTGCAGGCTGGGGATGAGCAGGAGCTGGAGCCCTGCAGAGGCAGAGTGGGGTCTCCAGCCTTGGAGAAAGGATTTTTCAGAGCTCTCTGAGGGAAAAAAAAAAAAAAGGTGTTGTTTCTGCAAAGTGCACAGCAGCCACCAGCTGGTTCCTCTTCCCATTTCCCAGGAGAAAATAGTGCAGGGATCAAACGGCGAATTCTCCTCCTCCTCCTGTGGAATTTTACCCAGCTGCTCATGTTTAGCACAGCAAAACTTCCCTTTCCACTCAGGACAGGGGGGATTTATAATCCCATTTTACCTCCTTCCCTACAACTCTTCCACCAGCATGACAGCTCCAGGGGCTCTTTGCTTTTCTGAGCTTGGCTCAAAGCTCCAGGTGCTTGAAGAAGCTTCACTCTGCTGCCCAAAAATCCCTGTTTTCCTACATTTCCTGGCTACTGCTGTTGGCCATGGCTGGTTTGTTATAAAAACATATCAGGAGTTTCTCTCCCTGCTGTGAATCTGTTTGGGAGTGGGAGCAGGAGCAGCCTCCCTGCCCACAGGCTCAGGGACATGGAAATATTGGAGAGGTCACTGAGTTACCCACACAGGGTGTCCTGCCAAGCTTTGTGCAGGAGCTCTCACCTTTTTTGCTGTCTGCTAATAAATCTTTTGGGGTTTGCAGACCGAGCAGCAGCCATGCTCCCTCTCCAGCTCAGTAATCCAGTGGTTTCTTGTTTTCCCTTTTCCAGAGCAGATCAGGGATGGAAAGGTCAGGATGGGAGGGAATTGCAGATGTGACAGTGGGCGAGGAGGGCAGGCTGGGGACACAGCTGTGGTGGGGGAAGCTCAGGAAGGGATAAGGTTTTTCCCTGGTGATTAAATCCCAGAAATATCTTGTTTTCCCACTGTGGGAAGAACTAATGGAGCAAACGTCCTGAGGTTTGCAGCGGGCAGGGCCCAGCTCTGGGCTCCTCTTTGCCCTCAAATGAGGTGAGTTTGGCTCTGGATGTGAACCCTCTTGTGGAATTTTGTCTCCTGGCCTGAGCTGATCCCTGTGCTGGAACAGGACCAGCACTCCCCAGCACTCCCAGTCCTCTGGAGCTCAGTGGGTGCTCCCAGGGATGAGCTGGTGCTGCAGGGGCCTGGAGCTGTGTTCCAGCAGCACTTTTGGGGTTGTGACTGCCTGTGGAATCATTCCCTGTGTCCCAGCCCCTCCCAGGCCCAGTCTCCCAGCCCTGGGGGGCTCTGAGGGGTTGTGGGACACACTCAAAGCCCCAAATCCTCCCCATTTTGGGGGTGATCTGCTCGTGGTTCCTGGGTCATTGCAAAAGGGATTCCTCTCTGCCAGTGAGGTGTTTATGAGCAAGGTGCTGCTCCAAGCTCCTCATCCAGGCTCCTCCAGGCAGGAATCGTCCCAGATATCTCAGACTGGACACTCAGAGTGGGAATCAGCTCCAGGTGAGGGAGCAGCATTTTGGAACAACCTGGGAGAGTGGAAAGTGCCCCTGTCCATGGCACAGGAATGGGATGAGCTTTCAAATCCCATCCCACCCCAACCATTCCAGGATCCTGTGTAGGAAGATGAACCCAGCATTTAATTTTTTAAGGCTTTATCACGGTGGGAGGGATCTCTCCATGAATCCTCCATTAATAAGAAATAAACAGCAGCAGTGGTTTATTGATTTATCCTTGCTGGGTGAATATCAACAGTAATTGAATATTACTGTTGCCTCCCTTCAAACCAGATGATCTCCCTGTTCTCACAGAGCTGTGTGAGGAAGAGCTAAAGAAGCAGCTCCCTCCATCCAGCTGAATGAAAACAATGGACTTTCACCTCTGTGAGCACTTAAATATCCTCCAGATTATTGTTTTTTATCTCTGAGTGAGGCAGGAGCCGTGCAAGGTAATGGATAAAATCCAGGAAGGTGGATCCACGGGGAGGCTGCGTGGACATCAAGCATAGCAAAGCTGCCATAAAATATAATGAAGGAATAAAGCAGGGAAGAGGGCTGCCATAAATCCTAAAGCAGGGCCCAGCATGAGGAGAAAAGGAATAATAAATGGCCAAACACACATCAGCACAGGCATAAAGCATAATGAGCTGCTGGATGAAAGTCACGTTAATGGAGAGGTTCTGTTGTCACTCCAAATGAGCAAAATGATAATTTTGTCTTTGGAGCCCTCAGAGAGCTCCTGGCTGCTGTGGGAGGGGCTGGGATTTCTCACTCAGAAATGAATGATTTCTGACACCTGCAAATCCTTCTGTTGGATGTTAGGAGCAGCTCTAAACCCCTGCCAGGCTGGGAACATTCGGTGTGGGGCTCAGGGGGAGGTGGACACAGCAGGACAGGCTGGGAATACAGGGACAGGACAGCAGCTCCAGGTCCTGGGGAGGAGGTGGGGGGGGGTCAGTTGGGAATATTGGAAAATCCAGGCCATCCACAGCCCCTCCCCATGGAAATCACTCGGGTTTAACAAGGCCAAGTCTGGTGCTGCCCCTGAGATGGAGAAACTCCTGGGATAGATCCAGATGGAGCAGCCCTAGGAGAAGGATTTGGGGCTGGTGGTGGGTGCAATGACCCAGCCCAGCATCCCCAGCCCTGGGCTGATCCCAGTGGGCAGCAGGAAAAGGGGGATTGTGCCTCTGTGGCCCTCTCAGGTGAGACCTCACCTGCAGAGCTGTCCTCAGCCCTGGAGCCCCCAAAATCAAGGATGTGGAGCTGCTGGAGAGAGCCCAGAGGAATCCACAGAGCTGCTCCAGGGCTGGAGCCCCTCTGGAGCCAGGCTGGGAGAGCTGGGGGTGCTCCCCTGGAGAGGAGAAGGCTCCAGGGAGAGCTCAGAGCCCTTCCAGGGCCTGAAGGGGCTCCAGGAGAGCTGGAGAGGGACTGGGGACAAGGATGGAGGGACAGGACACAGGGAATGGCTTCAAATTGGAAATGGGAAGATTGGGGTGGGATATTGAGAAGCAGTTCCTGGCTGTGAGGCTGGGGAGGGGCTGGGCTGGAATTCCCAGAGCAGCTGGGGCTGCCCCTGGATCCCTGGCAGTGCCCAAGGCCAGGCTGGACACTGGGGCTGGGAGCAGCCTGGGGCAGTGGGATGGTCTTTAAGGTCCCTTCCCACCCAAACCATTCCATGATCCTATAATTCTGTGACTTCCTGAGAAAGCCCCACCTGCTCCCCTGTCACCCCAACACTTCCAGCTGGGATCTGGCAGATCCTGTGGTTCCATGACTGCACAGCTCCTCACCTCCATCCCACCCTTTGTACCAAACTCCCTGTGCAAATCCATTTGGGATTCTAAAAAATCCATTACATTTAATTAGGGCGCTCCAGACACAGAATCCATTTCTCACCCAGACTCTCCCTTTTCCCTGGCAGCAGCAGAGCCTGAGCCCGCCTGCTTTGCAGCAGGAATTTGTGGTGGCAGCCCCAGTGCCAAGCTCTGGCAGGGATTTATTGCACCACTGGCAATAAATGCAAGATTCCCCTCGTTAGAGCTCTCACGTTGTTTGGTTTCTCGTGGAGGTAAATCCACTGAGCAAAGCCTTGGGAGAAGCCAATTAGGAATGGTATAAAAAACAAATATAGTTATTGGCTTTCACATTAATATATTAACTTTTGTTTTGCAAGTTATTATTGATCACAAAAATCCTGATATAGTACAATTTGTAATTACTGCTTTTGATACAGTATAATCTGTCAGTTTATTTATATTTTTATAAACAGTAGTGTACTATAGACCATCTTAGACCGTAGCATAATAGAGACTGTGAAATGTTGAAATGCTTTTTCGTGTAACTAACTCAGAAAATGGTGTGAGATAATTAAGTGATTTCCCACCTTTGGGGACAATCTTATCTAAGAGACGAGATAACGGAAACTGAAACCAGAGCACCGAAAAAAAAAAAGAGAATTTATTGACCCTCATTATCAGAGAGTGAAAGTACAACAGGATGGAGCCACAAGAAGAAATGAAGTATATTAGTTGAATCTACAAGATGGCAGGAAGACAAGTCAAAGGTTAAAACCAAGCAAAAGAACATCTAAACTCAAAGGAATGTTTGCTTACGTAGAAACTCTTATGAATACACATGTCCCCCCCAATGTAACAGGCTACAGAGAACATGGTTTGAGTTAAGGTGTGCTTTTAGCCAATAGCCAAGCACCCCAGCGCTGGATTTTATCCTTTTTTCCCTTAATAAACTCTCATAAACATTTTAAATCGTGAGCTGTGTTTCTCACAGAAAGGACAGAGGAAACATCTCCCAGGACTGAGCAGGACTGGGGCTGCTGGGGACTGGGAGCTGGGACAGGAGATTTGGGCAGGAGCTGAGCCCAGCCCGGCTCTAGGGGAGCTCTGGGACAAACGTGGGAATTTCCTCGTGCTCTGTTTGCCCACTGGTGAAGGGGGCACAGACCAAAGCTTTGTGTCCTTACCTCCTCTTGTCCCTTCCACAGGGCAACAAATGCCCCAAACCACATCTGAAATGGGCAGAAAGGGTTGGGCAGGGAAATTTCCCAAGTCCCTACCAAGCCCCCCAAATCCCCCCTAAAAATTCCCCAATGCCCCTAAATTGTCTGCCAACCCCACCCAAATCCCCTCCAAATTTCTCAAGTCCCCCC